>JAUMJK010001577.1:0-94912 GCA_033558105.1 Coccyzus lansbergi | reverse complement strand
GAGGGGAGGAAGGTGAATTTGGAGGGGGAAGGAAGGTAAGGTAGGGGTTGAGGAGGAGCGGGGAGTGGAAGGTGAGGCTTGCGGGAGAGGGGAAGGAAGGAAGGAAGGTGAGGGGGTGTGGGAGAGACCCACTGGGCGCCGCCACGCCGCCGCCCCGGCCCGTCCCTCCTCACCTGCGGGCGGTCGGGGCGCTGCAGGGCCCGCTCGGGGCCGGACACCGGCTCCGGCGCGCGGCCTCAGGAGCCCATGGCGACGCAGGGCCCTCCCCGGCCCCCGGCGCCTGCGCACGGCCGGCCCCGCCCACTCGGCGGGGGTGGGGGGAAGGGAAGGGGGAGGGAGAAGAGGCCCCGCCCACGCCGCGAGGTGGCAGTAAAAGGGGGGATGACGTCACCGCCTGGCTCTTAAAGGCACCGTGATCATATAATATCGTGGAATGGAAGGCGTCTTAAAGCCCATCCAGTTCCAGCCCCCCTTTCACGACCACGGACACCTTCCCCTGGATCAGGTTGCTCAAAGCCTCATCCAACCCGGCCCTGAACACCTCCAGGGATGGGGCATCCTCAAGCTCCGCCAGGGGAGATTTAGGCTACAGATTAGGAGGAGGTTTTTCATGGAAAGAGTCATTGGGCATTGGAATAGGCTGCCCAGGGAGGTGGGTGATTCACCTTCCCTGGAGGTGTTTAAGGCACAGGTGGATGAGGTCCTGAGGGACTTGGTTTAGTGTTTGATAGGAATGGTTGGACTCGATGATCCGATGGGTCTCTTCCACCCTGCTTGTTCTATGATCCTATGATTCTCTTCATAATGGAGGAGTGAGGCAGAGGCACCCCTCCTCTTTCCCAAGGAACACGGGTCTTCAAAGACATGAGGTCATTTTACAGGGATAGGAGGAGGGGGAATGGTTTTAAACTGCGAAAGAACAGATTTAGGTTAGACATTTGTAAAAAATTGAGGATGGTGAGCCTCTGGCTGAGGTTGCCCAGTCGCAGATGCCCCATCCCTGGAGATGTTCAAGGCCAAGTTGGATGGGGCTTTGAGCAATTGGATCCAGCAGGAGGTGGCAGATATGTTGGAACTTTAAGATCCCTTTCAATTAAAACCATTCTGTAATTCCATGATTTAATTCCGACTGCTCAAAACGACTCAAAGCAGGACCATACAGGACAGAGGCAACACAACAGTACCTTGTTGCCCCAGGACTCCCCTTCCCTTTTACTCCTCTCTCCCCAGGAGGTGGAAGCCCCTCGCTGCAGGCAAATGAAGGAGTAGCTCTCCCGGCTGAGCTGGCAGAGAAGCAGGTTGAGAATTTGCCAAGTCACCAGGATTCATCACTTAGTCCCAGCAGGTGTTTCTGGAAAATCAGTTTCAAGCTTTTATGCACCCTACGAGAAACCAGCCTCTCGTCTGGACATCGCAGGGAACCACAGCTAAAAGAACAGCAATTTTGAAATAAATCAGTATTGAAATACACTAATTTACCACCAGACAGGGCAGCATAAAAGGAGGAGAAACCCAAACTGAAGGAGCAGGTGCCGTTTTATGGAGTCCAGCATGTTAGCATCAGCCACAGCGTTGTTGTCGGGTGCTCGGGGCTTCCCCTCCAACCCCTCTCTCCTTCCCCTTCCTCCACCATTCGAGGACAGAAGAAAGCAAAAGAACACAAACCCAGGGTCCACTTCTGTAAAACTCAGTGTACACCCAAAGCCAACAACATGGGAAGGTTCCATCCCATTCCTTCTGAAAGTCAGATGCATCGGACACACAGCTCAGCTCCAGGAACCAACAGATTCTGAATCGGATTTCACATAGCTCCCGTCATTCCAAGGTTGCAACTGCAGAGATCAGTTCAGATTTATTTTTAGTCACTCCAGCCCTATGTCTTTTTTTTTTTTTTTTTTTTTTTTTTTTTAGTAATTATGATCAAACTCATTCCTGGAACTCAGGAACAGGTTCGGCCACAAGACAGGGCTTCCAGCATCTATGACGTCACTCCCAGCAAGGATGCCAGGGATGGGAAGAAATAACAGATGCTAGCGTCACTTTATCATTTTCTACTTTATTACTTCAAATTAACAACCACGATAAAGCTCAAAAAAGTCCAATATTTACACAGGAAAAAAGTACAAAATCCCCCCCAAAGTTCTTCAGGTTTTTTTTTGTTTTTTTAAATTACAAAGTAATAAAAAGTTTTGCTCTTTAATTAAAAAAAAAGAGAGAGACAGTAAGAGGGGTAAATAAATTAGGAAAAAAATAGGGAGGAGAAACAAAGTGTTAAATAGAAAGGATAAAAACAAACAAAACAAAGACTAACCCCACCCTCCCCGCCCTGCCAACAACCCATCGGCTCCACACCACAGTGACAGTGTGTCTGCTACAGGCCATAGGTCGCAGTGGTGATCATTGTGTTTCAAAGCCTCAAGTGCCAACAAAGCAGCTTGAGTGTTCCTAAATTATATTTAAAAACAACTAAAATGGGGGGGAGGGAGAAGGGAGACGGGTGGGAGAGGGCAGGAAGGGGTTGTGCATGTACGGTGGATCTTATTTGGGGTTGCATGAGGGAAGGAGAGAGCAAGAGCCATCGCTCCGAAAGAACACCAAACTCCAGTTTCTGTGCACCCTTCTCTTCTCCTCAAGTCCCACACTCTCTCCGCAGGAATTAAAACAAGTTTTAATTAAAAATAAAAAATAAAAATAGAAAAACACGCACAGCCAGACGAAAAATAGACCCCGCTGCAGGGATGGAAAGTGTGTTTTCTCCCTGTATTTCGGCTCCAGCTTTCCCATCCTCCATGGAACCAGGAGCCTCTCCACAGAGATCCCTTGGCGTTCGAGGACAGCTCAGATCAGGGAAGTCTGGCACTTCTCCCAATAGCTGAAATGTCTGCAGAGAAGCCACCCCAGAAAAGGAAGCCCAAGTCAATGATTAGGCCGTTGCCACAATTCCCCTCGTAGCTTAAAAGTTCATTTAATGCTTGAGAAAATAAATTCTGTTATAACAATAAAAATCAGACTTCTAGCATCAAGTGTGGCTGGAATCTGATTCCCTCCTGGCCCACAATGCTCCTGCAAAAAACAAAAAACAAACCAAAAAAAACACAAAGAAAGAACGAATCCCCCCACCATCCCGTGCCCTCAAAAAAACAGGAGAGCAAAGTTAAAACGTATATGGCCAGAAACCATATGATTTGAAAAACAGAAGTAAAAACAGGAGAAGACATCCAAGAAAGAAAAAGAGAGAAACCAAAACCAGGAGCAGAGAGTCAGGAGAGGGAGCTGGGGGTAGCCCGTGGTGGCAGTAGAAGGGCTGTGGTGGGGCTGGGGGGTACAGCAGAGGTGTTCCCGCATGGTTCCCACGTTGTCAGCTTCTCAGAGGCGCTCGTGCTGGGGGAGGCAGGCAACCCTCTCGGAAACGGCTCACACCAGCGCAGGGGCACAGCTCGACTCCTTGTCGTTGGCAAAAAGAAACTGTCGGGTTTTTTTTTTTTTCTTAGTTTTTTGTCTTTTTTTAGTTTTTTGTTTGTTTTTTGGGTTTTTTGTTTTTTAAAAGAAAAATACAGTGAAGACACTAGAAAGAGGGAAAAAAAGAAGGAAAGACTATATTAGGAGAGGAGGCTTTACTCAGTAATCCCAATGCCAAATGGAGTGTTAGAGAACAATCCAGCCCTTTCTTCTACACTCTTGCTACCCCTCCGTTACCTTGTCCAGCTACTGTTATTTCCTCTACAAGAGGCACTCGCTAGCTGTGCAAAGTCTCACACACTTGATTATGTGCTCAGCACTTGCCTCCTCAACACAGTCACACGGTCAAAAAAAGGAACTAACCAAATGGCTACCTGGCCTAGCAACTTCTCCTCCTTCCATGTCCTCCTGGAGAAACAGAGGCTGCCCTCACACCCAAGACAATCCATCCCCCAAGGCTTTGGCAGCCAACCTTGGCTCTACCCTCAAAAGCCGAAACCCCTTTCAAAGTACAGTAAAGGGAGAGGAAAGGTATTGATCCCCTGGAGCAACCTTAAGCAAGCCTTAAGTTAACTCGTAATGTCAGCGATTTCCTTCTTGGGGATCCCAGACATGAGGACAGGCTCACCTAAGCAAACACTGGTCCAGTGGTAATTGCTTCTCACTTTCCAAGGTGATCAAATGGCACACTTGTCTACAAGAGAAGGAGAATAGGTAAGGGATGGAGAGGAATAAAAACGCACAAAGGACACCAAAGAGGCTGTGAGTTTCTCTCAAGATACCCTCCCTCCCAAGTGTTATGCTCCTCCAAACCACTGTGGTCTGGAAGACAGTCAGATGAAGGATAACTCAAAGCAAAGCAGAGCTAGAACAACAGTACTGAGCACGGCCTCCAGAAAACATGTCACTTCCCCTGCCACAATGCAGAAGCTTTAGCTGCACGTCCAGCAGATCAGCTAAAAACTTCTGTGGGGGCCTTTATGCTTTTGGGACATGCAGGCCAAGGCCACGAACATCGCAGCAGGGACTCACCTGTGATGCTGAAATCCGTGACACTTCTTGCCGCCCTGTGAGGTCAGATGAGGAGACGTTGGCAGGAGCTCCTCGGTGTAACCTCATGCTGACCTTCCGCTCCCTGTCCACTCTTGAGATTGCTCTAGGGGACGTGTTTCCTGAAGGCACAGAGAAACGTAACACAAGAACAGAAGTCAATCATTTCAGTTTTCAGCCATCAACATGGCTGGACTCGATGATCCGATGGGTCCCTTCCAACCTGGTTGTTCTATAATTCTATGATTCTATGAACAGAGGTGGCACCCTTCCACAGTTCTCCCATTCCACTCACCGGACTGTTGGATTCGGGAGGTGGGGGTGGAGGCCATGGGCTCGGTGACATTGCGAAGACGGTTAGCAGTGGCTCCAGCAGGCGGGCCAGGGGGCAGTGCTCGTGTAGCTGACCCCCGGAGCTGCCCCATCCTCTCTTCTCGCTCATGCTCTCGCCGCTCCCGATCCATATCCTCAGGGTTCCGGGCTGCTCCCTGGAGAGGGAAAAAAAAAAAAAAAACCACATCACAAAGGCTGTCAAGTAGGAGACAGCAGCAATCCCAGACAGAAAACACATGGTGCTGCATCACACCGAGAAATCAGAGCTCCATCCCCCAAATGCATTCTCTCTCGCCATCTTGCACCCCACCCAGAGGGGGTCTTATTCTGTTCCATGAAGGAACATGGAAGAAAGCAAACACAGAATGGTTTGAGTTGAAAGGGATCTTAAAGATCTAATTCCAACCCCCCTGCCGTGGGTAGGGACACCTCTCACTTCATCAGGTATCCAAGGAGACATCTAACCTGGTCTTGAACACCTCCAGGGATGGGGCAGCCACAACTTCCCTGTGCAACCTGTGCCAGTGCCTCACCACCCTCATAGTGAAGAACTTCCTCCTTATGTCTAGTCTAAATCTGTCCCTCTCCAGTTTATAGCCTTTGGCAGTGCAGCTGTTATAGCAATCCACATCTGTGTCCCACCTCCAAATACAGCTCTCTCCTGAAAAATTACTTCTACCTACCTACAGCTCCAGCTGTATAGACACATATGTATTATTAGCACCACCAAACAACTCTGCCTCTTTTCACTCTACCCAATCCTCTTTTTCAAATTGCTCACCAAGGCCAAGTACAAATGTTTCCAACTTAGTTTAAAGAATGTTTCTAACTTTTGTGCCCTCATCTTCATTATATGAATCAGCCCCTGGCCCTCCAGCCCTTTCCCCACACACTCACAAATTTAAGCATGTTCCAGTCAAAGACATAATCGTAGGAGAAGCCTTGGCGGTGGAAAAGGTTGCGGAAGAGCTGCCGCAGGTATGAGTAGTCAGGTTTGTCATCAAACCTCAGTGAGCGACAGAAGTTGAGGTATGTCGAGAACTCAGCTGGAAGGAGCAAAGAACAGTTGTTTGACACCATCCAAACCCCCTTTACCCACCGTGGAGCCACTATGGCCCTTCAGCACTAGCACGCTGGACCAGGATGGCACACAGAGCTATGTAATGAAAACTGAGCCTTCTGGTTGCTTTGGCCCCTGAGAAGATCCCATCCCTATTTTTTAATCAGAGGCAATGCTTACACATCTCTTTTCTGGTTGCTTCTTCAAGCAAGAGGCAGCAAGTCACAGAGCCTGCTGAAGGTGAGTAGGAACATGGCTCTGAACACCAGGCAGACGCGAGTTTTGGGAAGCCAGGCCTACATGATGTGAAGGGGACTGACGCAGATCAGAGCAGTGGCACAGGCAGGAAGAGACGGGAATTGTGAAAGGCTAGTTGTGCTCAGCTCTGATGAGAACAGAGGCTCTCCTAGTCCAGCAGCCTGCTGTGAGCAGTGACCAGAAGTAGGCAGCTACAGAAGAGGAAGTCCAGGACAAGCATGTCTGACACTTACATTGACATCATCCCAGTTCCCTCCTACTTTCAGCTCAAGGAACTTCCTGATTTGGATGTGCTTTCTAATTACTTAATAACCCTCAGTGGATCTCTCTTCCATGTAGCTCTCCAGTCTCTCCTTGAACTCCTGTAAGCTTTAAGAGTCCACACAACCTGTGAAGGAGTTCCATACACCTAGTAGTGGCTGTGTAAAGAATCACATCGTTTTGTTTTGAAGCTGGCAGGAACCAGCTTTGTTTCTCTTCCAATACAAGAACTGGAGCCACCAAATCATCAGCTCTCATCCAAACTTTTGGAGGCACAGCAAGACCATAGACTTTATCACCTCTCTAATTGTCTCTTTTCCATGTTCGAGCCCTCCAGCCCACTAGGTTATTTCTTGTACAGAAATCACTTCACCTCTGATCCCCTGTTTGGCCCTTTCCTGGACCTTTTTCCAGTTCTACCACATCCTTTCTGAATTAATGGAATGGACCAGAGCACAGTATACGCAAGGTGCAAGTGGGCCATAGACTTATGCACATAGTTTATGCTTCTTCCTTTCCGAGTAATTCCTAACACCCAATCCACTTTCCTCAGTGGCCACTAAGCACAAAGTGGATGCTTTCACAAAACTGTCTATTGTAATTGCAACAGCACATTGGTGAGTGGCACTGGTCAGCTCAGAAGCCACCATTCTGCATGTGACATGAGGACCAAGCCTTCTGCTCTCTCTTCACATAGAGTACTCTGCATTTACCTACAAAAAAACCCCAGCATTTGCCACTTCATTGCCCGGTTATTGCTGGGATTCATCACAGTTAGCCTTCATCCTCATTACCCAAAATAGCTCAGGATCATCAGCACACATGTTCACCTCACCATTCACTCCCCTTCCAAACTGCTTCTGAGGTCCTTAAGATCCCTCTCAGCACTCTCATGCCCTTGCTAATGCAAGGTTCAACTCTCCACAAAAACATCTTTCCCATTTCTGAACCACCGGTCTCTTATCCTTCTCATCATTTGTGTCAGCAGCACATCCTGGTCTGGGAGTATTGATCCTTGCCCTTCAGCACTCAAGACACCACAGGGTTTCAGCAGGAGAGCAAGCCATGCACCAGACAAGGCAGCCACCAGGATCAGAGCACTTACAAGGGTATCCTTTGCAGAGCACCTCAATGGGCGTTGACATCTTTTTCTCGCTGATCCTCTCGTACTTTTGGCGCTTGGTGGCAGCCTTGAGGCCTTGCCAGGGCAGCGAGCCCAGGTTGAAATACATCAGCACGTAGCCAAGGCTCTCCAGGTCATCACGGCGACTTTGTTCTGTGGGAAGAAGACACAAAGCGGCAAGGAGTGAGCAGCAACCAGAACTACTTTGGCAATCAGAAAGTTTTGGAGGTGAACACAGAACAAAAGAAGCAACCTCTCTTTCTTCTTTGGTAGATTTCCACGGATGGACAAATTTGTAGAAGACATTCTAGTACAAATTCCTGTAGAGATGTTCATACTGCAAAAGTGCTCCTCAACCTATACAGCCCAACCCACTTCATAAATGAATAATTTCTCTGACTACATCCTCACTTGGACAAGCCTTAATTTACACAAGAATTCAACAGTTCAAGAAGTGCTGCAGCAACACCACCTTACTTTGCTCTTCCCAGTTGCAGAGGAAGGGCATCTACACTTCAACCAGAACGATTCCTCACCCTGGGGATTAGTCATGGCAGAGGTAGTCACAGAAAGACAAAGCTAACAGAGGTAAGCCCAACACAACCTTTTCAAACACATCTTCTAATTAACCTGCTGATACTCTTTACGCAGGGCAGAAGTGAGGAACCAGTGACCCCTTCTTGTAGTAAACGACTTTGTTGATAGATTAGAGAAGCCTAACACATAATACTGTGCACAAAGATCCTTCTGCACTGGTGGCATTTTTCAAGCTGTGGAGGAAAGAGGCATGAGCACAGAGGCACACCTTGAACAAAAGATTCCTTTCCTTTTCCTAACTGGCCTCCCTACCAGCTCTAGTCACAGCAAGGATTACCCTCAATACACCATCACCAGGGCCTGCTTTTAGATTCTTATTTATGAAACCCAAAAATGTGTTTTCCCAAACAACAGCATTCCACATTGAACATTCTCTAGAACAGCCAAGCCATTTTAAATTGCAAGTTAGCTCAAAATGGAGCTGATGCAGAATCTCAGCAACTGAAACTGTTAACTGGTTATTTTGCAAAACTCCTCCCAGCTCCTCCAACACAGATGGAAGATTCATCTACAAATCTTGCCAAGAAGCTCTTGCCCCTGGTCCCCCTCCCAGATAAAAATAAAACACACACTATAAAGTACTTTGCACCTCATGGAGAACAACAACTTAAGTAGATAACAAAGAGGCAAAACACAACTTGAGGGATAGCACAGGGTAGAGGAAAGACTGAACAAATTCATCTATTAGATTAATTTGCTACTACAGCACGTTTTGCAGGATTTGGTGCCGTGTCCTAGAAGATGCTGCAGATTATGTGTTGGTCTGTGGGTTAATTCTCAGTATCAGTTACAGGCTACCACCTGCCCAATCCAAAGGCCACTAGATTACTACAGCTAACCTTACTCTGACAGCTGAACTGAGCCCTGATAAAGTGGTAGCTGTAGCAAGTCACAGATCTAGACGTCCAGAGGTACAAGCTGCAGGTCACCATGGGTCTTTCTTCTCCTAGATCCCTCTCATAACCTCTTAGTGGTTTTGAGGACTATCAGGCTTGGAAAATTAAATATATGGGGGGGGTGGGAGGGTGCGCAGAGAAGAGCACCATGGTTGCAGAAGAAAAGGAGAGTGTCATCACTCCATTACTGAGAGGAAAAAGGCTTTGGTTCAAAGCAATGAAACGCCGTGAGAACAGCAGGTCCCAGGACAGAAGTAGAGGAGAAAGCAGACATGCAGAATCTCAAAGTGTCTTACTCAAAGCATGCAGAAATTGCAGTGTTTTTTTGACCGCACCAACTTACTGCCTCAAGCTGCCCACTTTAAAGGAGCTAATACTTCCTAATCTTATCAGGCCACTGCCAAAGATAACTGTATGACTGGCTGGGAGATACTTAGATGCTATGAAGGCAGCAGGGAAAAGAAACTTAGTTTGGCATTTATCTTAAGGCTAGAATACATGCACTCTCAGAGGGCTACGTTTACACGCCATGCACACCAAATAAATGAAGTTAAACAATATTTAATAATGAAGTACATCCCAAGACAGGAGGTCTGCGGAAATGGAAGTCAGAGGGCACATCCAGGACCTGAAAGCAAAGGTGATGAAGGCAACCTCAATCCTGCAATTTGCCAGCTCTCAACTTATCTATTCTGTAGCTTAAAAGACTAACCGTGGGTTCCCTATCTGGAGTGCAGGGATCCCCACAGAGGAACATGGAAAGGCCAGGCAGGAACCAGAGAAATCTACTGAAAAGACAAATTGGCCTTTTAGAATTAGATCAGGATCTTGCCTCCAAAAGCCTTGCTTGAAGTCCACACTGCTTAAAGTAGGTTGGACCACACAACTCCATTTATGTGGAGCAAAGCAGCTTTGAGGACAGCCACCAATCCCATCCAGAACAACAGGAGATGTTCTGCAACCACAGGTCTACACAGCAGTCCTAGTGAACCAGGGAAGGCAGAATGAGAAGAGGTTTGGGAGACTGAAGTCAGAGATGCCACATGTCCTTACTGGAGGCAAGGAGAGGGGTTACAAAACCAAACTAAGCAGCTCGCTAGTGTCCATTACGTGTAAGCAAACATGCCTTAACTGTGCCTCAGCACAGTGATATGAGGAAAAAAACTGCACACTGGACTCCCAATTACTGAAATGCTGAATGATAGATGTCTCATCGTGTCGCATTCCTGAAGTACCATTTCTCAGGTACATGTGGTCATTGTAGCTCACTTAAACAACTGCAGAGAGATTCAAATCTGTGAGGAGCCTGAAGCACCAACACCACATTGTTAAGTTACCACAAAACACTGTAGCTGTCTTTCACCTGTACCCTAACTACAAGATTGAGAATTAAGCCTCAGCCATTTGTGAAGAAAAACAGCTCCCACATTCCATTTCTTTGTTTCATCTTCAGGCACTATTAAAGGTCTCCAGGCTACCTCCAAAATGGGGGGGATTTTTTGCCTAGGCTCATATATAAACAGCCACAGGATACTAAATAACATTAGACAGCAGAAGTCCAGTAAATACTACTTACAGAAGAGTTCACCTCTACACACCAAAGAAACATTATTTAACATCACTGCTTTCCACTTTTAGAAGCTTGACCACCCTTGACTAACTCTCACAGCATGTCTGGGACGCAGGCAAAAGATCTCACTTTACAGTTTGAAAAGAGAAAAACAAGTGACAACCACACTCAGAGCAAGTCAGTCCAGAAGCAGGATTACAATCACTATCTCTGACACATCATGCTTACCCTCTCTGTTTTATTTCAGCTTCTCAACTCTCCTACAATAGATAGGGGACTGCTACTTTTTATAAGACACTCATCCTTTCTCCCCCTTGCTCACAAAACCTGTTCCAACACAAAACACAAGGTTGCCTTCCCACACAACCCAGCATGACCTCTCAAACCCAACCCACTCCATAAGCAATCTGGTGCCAGCTCCCTCCTGCTTCCAGGGAGGCTCCCAGCCAGCCCACACCCTCACTCCCTTCCCAAAGCAGGGTCCTCAGAAGGAGTTGAGTCAGGGGTAAGGATCAGGATGGTGAGTTACCTGGGGAAGACATGCTTGGGCAGAGGCAGGAGACCGAGGACTGGTTGCCTTAGATGTAGGGTTCGTGACAGAACTTGTTTCTTTGTGTAAAATTGCTCTTGGTCCCCAAGGACAGTGCTTCCTCCCACTGTGATCCTACCCAACACAAAGCTGTTCTCATGAGGAATCCCTAGAAATCAGCTCTCACCAGGGTCAGCCCAGCTGCAGGCAGTCTTAACCAAGCAATGTTTTCCTGACTACACACTCAGATCTGATTTTACACATGCTGGGACTACTCTTCCTCTTTCTCTCCCCACTGCACAGCAACAGCCTTCAAAAACACACAAATATCTGGCATGGATGACACAGGACAGGATGAGTAGAACTTTATTTATGCTCTGCACAGCCCATGCTGATGCCATGTAGGACAGGCGTTTGGGGAGGAACTGCCTCCCTGCCTCCAGTCTCCTGTTATCCAGACAGAGCCCACCAGGCTTCTTCCAAGACTGTCTCCTGGGCATCCCCAGGCATCTATTTCAGACTTTACAAGCTCCAGAGGGTACAAAGGACTCTCATCCCCAGAGCATGTGAAAATTGACTGGAATGCGTGAACCAAAGTCTGCACAGTCCAATGACTCCCTCAGCAGCAAGTCTCCAGCTGTGGAAACTCTCCCCTATCTTGCCTCCTACTTTTTCTCCCTCCAGCCACTGGGAAAAGAATGTTTTTCCTCCAGACATCGGAATGCCCAACCCTTAGCTTGCAGATTCAAATGAAGGCATTTCTTCATTTGCTATTCCCGTCACATGAATACCCTGGCACCTGGTTCCTTCTCTCTCCCAAAACCGCATAAATATAACATTAAGACAGAGAATTTAGTCTCTGAAAAGTCAAAAAATTCAGAGTGACGGTTCCCATGGCAACGCTGCCAGCTCACAAACGTGTCTGTCATCATACACTCTGTGGCAAGGTCTTGATAAACAGGAACTCCAGTTGCAACCCCAATACCTCCATCCCCTTCTCTCCAGGCCAGCCATGTAACCTTTATGCCATGCAGGGGAACTATCTGCAATGTGAAGATAATACACCCAAGATGATAATAATACACACAGCAACTCACACCCAAGACTTTCTCAAAGCAAAGGGCATGAAGAGAGCGATGGCTGTGCTCAGACCAATGGCATACGCAGTTTGCCCTTGGATTAGTTTTCAGACATTGTTTGTTCATCCTGATAAACAAGCTGAGCACCAGCAGTAAAGGGTTAAGGGTTAAGTTAGGAGTGGAACAAATAAAGGTCTTTCAAAAAAAAAAAAAAACCAAACAAAAACCAGTTCAGACAGAGCTGACACACAAAAGAATCGACAGACATAGTAGTGAGAATTATTTTGTGCATGTCTTCTTCTGGCAGTTACCATGGCTGTGGAAATCTTGACTGAGAATTCAATGGAGAGTCAGTTATATATAAGCAGGTCAAGCCAAAATACAGAAGACCAAGTCAGAGAGCTCTCAGAGCTATTTTTACTACGTAGAAGAGATCAGGAGATCACAGCCCACACTCAACACACCACTCCCCTACACTTCAACATAAACAATGCATTTTCAGTCTACTGTTCTAGAGTTTTAATCAAGGAAGGCAGTGGGAAGCTGCTTTATTTTCTGCAGGTCAAGTCCTGGCTCCAGATTTCTGAGAAACCATCTGCAAAAGGGGAGAACGGGAAGCTTTCCCTAGGAGGAATGAGGACATGAGACCCTGTGGAATCTATTAGTTTACAAGGTTTGAGTTCTCTGCTCTAATTTTCAAATTCCCCGTTTATACATTTCAGAAGAAGGTCTCAGACACAAACTGAGCTGCAAGCACAGGAGCTGCTTTCCTCAGTTCGCAGACGGGGCAGGTTCAGTGCTTCTGTCCTCAGATTTACCACCCAGTAGCAGAGCTCAGATCAGCCTGCTTGGATCAGGCCCCCATGGAAACTATGAAAACTCTCCCCTTGTGGACAAAGTTTAGCCCAAGTAGGGGAAAACAGGTCACACATCAAGGGAAGTATTTGGTCAGGAGAGACAAGCTCAAGAGGTTTTCACCTCTGTTCCTCTCAGCAAGCATCAGGGACTCAGTTCCCAGGACAAGAGTTTAAGTGACTTCTGCAGATTTCGGTGTGGTGAGTACTAACCTGTACAAGGTTTGTACAAAACCTGGGATGGTGGCCAACACCAGTGTAAGACCTGGCTGAACTCTCAGCATTCTTTCCCAGCCTAGTCTCAGCCCCACAGTATCACCCACATAGCACTACCTCCCCAAAGCTGCCTTGGCCTCTTTCAGTGGTGAACAAGGTGGTGTGGTTCACAGAAACACACGTAATTTGAAGGCCCGTGACAGCAAATCCTTCTCAATCACAAGACCTGAAGTCCAGGCAGAAGGAAGCCACTTGCCCATTTCAGCTTCTTGTACATCTCCAGCATATAACTGCCGCCATCCTCAGTGGTGGGTAATGCGAGTATGACGATACCACAATGGGTTTGTATCCCCCACACCTCTGAGAGCTACAGAACAGCCACCGATGAAGACAGCCAGCAGCCAGTGGTGGAGCCAGGCACAGAACCCAACCCCTTGTCCTGGGGACACATCACCTCCCCAGGAAGCCCCTCAGCAGCAGACTCACCAATTCCCAGGTGGGTGTTGATAGAGGCATAACGGGCTGTGCCAGTCAGGTTCTTGTTTTCCCGGTAAGGGATGTGCTGGTGGGTCCGGGCATCTCGGTATTTCTTGGCCAAACCAAAATCAATGATGTATACCAAGTTGCCTTTTTTGCCAAGGCCCATAAGGAAGTTATCTGGCTTCACATCCCGGTGGATGAAGTTCTTGGAATGAATGTACTCAATACGGCTGATCTGAAAGGGCAAAATAATAAATAAATAAATAAGTAAATAGTAAAACAAGCAAGAAGGAAATTTATCAAAACTGCATGGGCTAAGAATAATTCCCAGTCTAGGACACTGGTGAGTCAGACCAGGGAAAGGGATACACAGCAAAGAAATATCGGAGACAATAGTGAAGGAACAGGGGGGCAAACAGTCTAGATATGGAATCAGAATTCAACTCTGCACATCACCCCAGTCCTGAATTACCACTACCACCACAAGGAAGGATGGAAAGCAAGTTTGTATGGACTAAAACTTTTGAGATTCAGCATCAAGATCAGACAATATTCAAATTTAGCCAGACTGGGAAAGGAGAGGGTCCAGAACAGTTAAGCGTCTTAAACCCAGGGCATGGGCAGTTGAATTGAGATCGGTAGTGATTATGCAGGCAGAAGCACTTATGCATCCAGCATCAACACAGGGTGAAGAGCAGGGTAAGGAAGGAGGGGCAGAGATCAGGAAAAGCCAGCAGTGCCCGGGTTCCAGACCTCTAGGTTCATCAAGAAATAGAAACCTGGCAGGCACTCACTGCTAAATGAAAAAAGCCTGGGATATAGCAGTTCTTGAGCAGAGGGGAATGGGAGGGAAAGACATGGAAAAGGAGAGTAGGCACAAATGCTTCAGAGGAAACTCACCATCTGGTCTGCCAGGAGCAGAACTGTCTTGAGACTAAATTTGCGGGAACAGAAGTTGAAGAGATCTTCCAGGCTGGGCCCCAGGAGCTCCATCACCATCACATTATAATCCCCCTCTGCTCCACACCACTTAATGGAGGGGATACCCACTGGGGAAAAGAGAAAGATTAAGCCCACGGAACAGAGGAAAACTGCTGCATCCCCTGCTGAGAAGATGATGTGTAACACCAAATCATTTCCTTCCTAGGGCCCTCCAGAACAATTTTCTTCTTCAACCACTCCCCCAACCCCATCCTTTCTTCCCCATCTCACCTCCTCCCTGCATCATCTTGTAAAACTTGCTTTCAATGTGGAGCTGGGGATGCTTGGTTTTGACACATTCCAGTTTGATGGCCACCTCTTCACCAGTTGCAATATTGGCTCCTGCAGAGAAATGAGGGTGAAATGAATATCCTGGAAGCCTCCACTGAAGCTTAACATTTCTAACAAGGTCAGTACAGATGCCAATACTTTTAAGATTTACCCTAAAACTTATTTTCTGTGACAGAAATGAAGATCAGCCACTTCAACTTCACACAGTTTCCAGCACTGCCATTTGCAAAGGCAAGCCTAGAGGAAGGCACATGAATAGTAGAACAGCTCTGATACTGCAGCCATGCTAGAACAGTTGTACAACTGCCTTGTTACCTCAAAAAGTGCCAGGCATTTGGGCGTCAATCTCTATCTATCAGCATACCTAAATTGAGTGGAAGTTTTAGGTCTCCCTGACGATATACCTAGCCCTTGAACCCAAGCCAGTTGCTATGGAGTACCTCTTCCTGAGCAAAAATTACTGTTTACCTCAGGTACATCACTCCAACAAAGCCAATTAGTCCAGGAGGAGATACAGCTAACATTCTCAGCTACCTCTGGTTTCTCCACAGCTTTGACCTGCTCAATACAGACAATTCCCAAATCTCCAGCTGCTCCCTCTCCTGAGGGCTTTAATAATACCTTTATCTTTTGTCAACACAGAAACATTTGCTATATCCTAAATTAGAAGCGTGAAGAAAAAAACTGAATCCAGTATCCAAATTAAGCTACTTGGACACCTTTGTCGAAGGTATTACAAGATAGTTTGCAATGATACAGAACCACCTCACACAATTCCTTCCAAAAGAACTGAGCTTCCAGTCATGAAAACCAGCTCTCTAGTCCCAAAGAACACTGTTAAAGGACAAACAGGCTGGTCTTTCTCTTGTACTAGCCAAGAGGATTCCAGATGTTTCATATCATCCTAAGATAGAAAGAATGAATCTGTACATGGGTCACGGGAATGACACTAAAGACTCACTACTCTCTCCCCACCTCCCTTGCCTGCCTCATACGCAAAGACAAGCCCTTCATCCTATCCAGAACTATTAAAAGTGGCACTAAAACACAAATCAGAGAGCAGCTCTGATCATGATTAGCTTATGAACACTGTCATAAAATAAACTACCCTGGAACAGTGTGCCAACTGAGCTGGAGTCAAAGGTGATGTTTTGTAGATACCCCACTGCTAGTTTTAGTAGGTCTAATTCATGCCTCCTGATGCCTGTGATAAGACTTTCAGAGTCCATAAGGACAGCTGCAGAGAGATCTCTGCCTCCATACTCTTTGACACACCACCTCTAGAGCCAGGGATCAAACAGAAAAAGAAAACATTCACTCAAATGGGTCCCTTCTCTCCCTGGATGATAAGGACATCCATCTCCCATTGAAGAATTCTTCTAGTTTGTACGAAAAGCCAGCCAAGAGCTGCCTGCTAGCAAAAAGACATCATCTAGATACTATAGCATCAGGTCAAGATACACAAGCTGCTAGGAATTTGTAAGAGAGCGACAAAAATTATTGAGGCCTAGAAGGATTGATTTACTAAGAAAGATTAAAAGAGCTAAATATGTAACATAGACAAGAGATACAACTAAGAAGGGTGGGGAGGAAGAATGGGACATGACAACAGTCTGCAAGTATTTAAAGGCTGTAAACACTAAGGAGGGAGAGGAATTATTTAGGGTGCTCCAAGGGAGGGGAAGAAGGAGCAATGAGATTAATTTAATAAGGGTATTTACTCAAGAGCCAGGAGAAGCGAAAGGGAATTAAGGCATCCTGAAAGCTACAGCTACTTGTTCAATGGTTGCTTTTAGAAAAACATTTCCCACTTCAAATGTGATGGTCAGCAAAACATGTCCGTACATTCCCCTCACTCCACCACAGGACCCTTCTTACAATCATCAGGAGCGCAAGGAAGAAAAGAATAGGAAAAAGGGGCTCAGATCGCAGTAACAACAGTGACCCGGGACCACTATCTTAAATTAGCATTATATCACTGGCCTGCATTCACCATGGAAACACACAGGACACACAGATATCTAAGAATGCTTCCTCCCCTTCTCTCTTTCTCGTGCCTTTGTGAACGCTCTCTTCCAAAGGCCCTGCAGCAGCTCCCTTGTCCGTTCCCTGGGGGAATTTTTCCTCCTCCTAGTCCATCTGCTGACACAAGTGCAATGATAAGCCCTGCTAACTTTTGGCAGTAGTAGCCTTAACATTTCAAATGAATCCTATTCCACAGCTGCACAGTGGAAAGATGAATGAGTCCTCAACTTCAGGTTAACCTGCGTGCTAAGGAAGAGGATGTTGCATCCATTTACTAGGCTGTCCGCAGGTGGGGAGGATTATCTGTGTGCACACAAAGTGGGAACGGGGAAAGGAGGGGTAAGCATCAAGAACATTTAGACTCTGCAAAATGCAAATGATCATTGTGGCCCTCAGCCCCACACTCTCCATAGCCCAAACACAGATGTTAAGGCTCTCAAAAAAAAAAAAAAAAAAAAGAGAAGAAACAACCCTACAGCCTGGAACAGCAAAAGTAGCACCAATCGGACCTAATGAGCAGCTATGCTTTGCTAAGGGGTCCCTAACTGATTACTTTAGGCTCACTCCCTCTCCAAGCCCATATTTCTTCAGATTGCTCCCTCGACCTTTTTTGTTTTGCTAGAGATCTACCCAGACAGAGACTGCCACAAATAAGGAGGGAGTTCAAGGCCAGGAGTCTCAGTAATCCTTTGTTTCACGTCTTAACCACCATCTTTTGTAAAGCTACAAGTACAAAAGCAACAGTTCTTCACTCCCTCTCGACTGGAAAGCACCACATTGCAGAGAAAACAGCAGCAGAGCCTGCCTTAGCTTCAGCCACTCAAGAGACATATGCAGGATTGGGGATAATTCCTAACATCCACCCCCAGTCTCGCTCCACTGTGGGCGCTGTACAAATGCAACTCATTCATCATGAGCTATTTGAAACGGGGCCCCGGGGACAGAGGATGTCACCGGCTAAACAGGATCTTTTCGGAGCGAAGGCCTTTGCTGCGTGTCTGATACAATAAACACCACCCTCCCTGCACATCAGGCAAGCCAACAGGCATGTGTCCCCCGACCCTGCTCTCCCCACTGCCCGCTCCCCTCTCTCTAGCTTGGCGAGGGAAGAAAGGCCTGCTAGGAACAGATGGAAGAAGTCAGATAGGGCGAGAGAGAGTTAACAGGCCAGGAAACAAAGGGAAGGCACTCCCCTCCCAGCAAGGGAGGAGCCTGCCACCAGGAACTGTCCCCAGCCAGCTCAAGTCCCAGCATGCTTCGTCTGCTTCACCATCCCCTGCTTCACCATCCCCTGCTTCACCATCCCCAGCTCCTCTCCACCACCAGCGTCCTCTCCAGTGCATCCCAACCCCAACGATTCCCACCACATCCAGTAACCCTGCCGCTCGGTTAACACCTCTGACAAAGCACCTCTCTCCCCTCCAATGGCTCAAAGGTCTCAGCAGAGCCTCCGCAAACCAGGTTTTGCTCTTCTAAGTGAGCATTATTAGAGGTGAACAGGGTAGCCAAGGCCCAGGGTAGCCAAGGCCCAGGGTAGCCAAGGCCCAGGGTAGCCAAGGCCCAGGGTAGCCAAGGCCCAGGGTAGCCAAGGCCCAGGGTAGCTGGATCTCTTTTCCCACCCTCCTTAGCCAACACTGGGGAAATCAGTTCACATTACATCAATCTCCCAAGGCAGAGCATGGAAGCAAACCATTAAGCTTTAAGCCACAGCTGAAGATTAACAAGAGTCTTTCTGAATGTCCATGTGGAAATTGAAGTTTTATAGAATCACAGAATCACCAGGTTGGAAAAGACCCAGTGGATCATCAAGTCAAACCATTCTTATCAAACACCAAATCATGTCCCTCAGCACCTTGTCCACCTGTCCCTTAAACACCTCCAGGGAAGGTGACTCAACCACCTCCCTGGGCAGCCTGTTCCAGTGCCCAATGACCCTTTCTGGGAAATTTTTTTTCCTAATGTCCAGCCTAAACCTCCCCTGGCAGAGTTTGAGGACTTTTCTTCTTGTCCTGTCCCATGTCACTTTGGAGAAGAGCCCAGCTCCCTCCTCTCCACAACTTCCTTTCAGGTAGTTGTAGAAAGCAATAAGGTCTCCCCTCAGCCTCCTCTTCTTCAGGCTAAACACCCCCAGCTCTCTCAGCAGCTCCTCAGAAGACCTGTTCTCCAGACCCCATCACTAGCTTCATCACTCTTCTCTGGACTCACTTTCCTTCCAACAGAGAACACACAAGCAAATCCTGAAGGGTATAGCACGTGGCACCCACTGGTTACAGAGAGGGTGAAGGTACTAAGTTGGGAACAAACCATACAGCCCATGCTCATCTCCAGAGGTGGACAGGGCTTGCCTGCCTCTGCTCTGTCTCCATATCATTACCAAGAAAAAAAACCTGTGATGGAATCTGGTGCAGGAGAGAAGTCCTTGTGAATGAGTCCCTCTGTCTGCAGAACAGATTGCGAGAGGATAGCATGAGGAGAAGCATCCTCCAGACACACCATCAGACTGCATGCCTGATCCCTTCAGGCTGGGGAGTCACCCCGGCTCCATGAAGTCTCGCTATCACTGCTTCAAAACACGCTGGCTTGTATCTCAATGAACAACACAAGGGCTTTGATACTCCTTCACCAGAGCCCTCTTCTCCATGTCCCCTTTGCAGAGGTGGAAGACCCATTACGTGATGCTGAGGCCTCTTCATTCAGTACATCCCTTCTTTCCCCATACGCTTCCCAGGCATTTTGCAAGGTCCTGACAACTTTGACTGTCCTACAGAGAGTCTGAAAGGGTTCCACCTAGTGTAGGTGGGAAATGCTGTGTCCAGGCTATCAGTTCCTAGGGCCTGGGAACTGGAAGCACTGTCACCCAAGACACTAACTGTCTGGAGGGCCACAGAGGAGTGACACACAGGTGTTGGCAACAGTGAAGGCAGCACATGGTGGAAACAGGATCCTAGATCCATCATTCATCATCTTTCCTCGTGCTCTGGATAAAGGTGGCAACGAAGCCTGTTACTGATGTTTCCCACAGGATACTTAATCAAGACAGGCTGCCAACACCAATCAAGAGAGAATAATAAAGCAAGAGGGAGTTGGAGATAAAAGCAAGAGAAAAAAACAGGGTTGATTTACAAACGCAGGGAAAGTAATCTGAGCCAGAGTTATTCAACGAAAGGAACTCCAAGGGGATGGGAAGATGTTGCAGAACCTAGAAGAGACCTCCTGCAACACAGCTGACAGTGCGCTAAGACCGATTCCGCAACCCGATACAGTGTTGGTGATGGGGGAAGCCAAGGAGACCCAACTCAGTCTCTGCAGAGGCATCGCATTACAGATCATTCAAGGGTAGCCCTTTGCTGCCCAGCACTGGGAATATCACACCTCGAATGATGTGTAGGCTCCAAGCTGCTCAGCAGATGGACAAACTGGGAAAAACTGAAGGAGTGACAAGAGTGAGAAGTGGTGGATGTACTGGGGAGCCAAATACAACTCAACTCAGCAAATTAACAGTCAAGGAACAGATGATGACCACCTTGTAAGTATCCAAAGGGTGCAAACATTAATAAAGGAGAGGGCAATCATACTGCTGGCCTGCAGGACTACAGCTAAACAGGTAGTGGTAAGAATTAGATGACAGGTAAAAAGCCACATCGATTCTCATGGAGAGATCGATCAGCCTTCTGAGTAGTCTCACCACTTCAGCGCCACATGGTTTGAGCCAATAAAAACATCAGCAGTCAAAGCAACAGGGACACATCCACACATCAGCACGCTGGCTTGGAAAAACTTCTCCCCAAGTAACCTACTGTGGTAACAGGAAACCCAGCACCTCACAAGCTCTCTCCATTGAGCTCCCAGCTCAGGTCATTCCAGACATTAACTCTAAATCCCATTACAGGTTGAACAGATCTGGGCCCTGAGACTTAAACAAGGCCAGCCTCTCTGACCTGTTTTACACCTCGTGGTCTCAGACCTCCCTCTCACAGGTGCTGGACCACCTCTTCCACCACTACCAATCTTCCCAAAACTTTATTCCTTCTACCCCGAAGGAACAGCCGTCTCCTCCCTTTTCACCACCCACTCTTTTACAGAGTTTATACCCATACACACCCAAGCTCAAGAAAAGGAAGAGAGAGAGATGGAGTAGGGTGTATGACAAATACACCCAGAATAGTCCAAATCTAAATTAGTCTGATCAAACACCACTGTCACTCCTATACCTGCAAGGCAAAGCTGAGCTCATCCCGCTTTCTTTGCCATGAGAAGACCAGCAGCAACTAGCAGTATTCCTTGAAGCTCTTTTCCCTTCTACCACCTCCAATCTTAAGTGGTGCCCACAAACATCATCAACAGGCAAGAAAAACAACCCCAAAACAATGATGCAATTGAGAAAACAAGGTTGCAAGTGGAAGGGCAGAGACTCACACTCACCTAGGTAAATGTCTCCAAATGAACCGCTGCCAATCTTTCTGCCCAGCCGGTATTTGTTCCCCACTCGAAGCTCCATGGTTCAGTCGCGCTGAGAAAAGAAGCACAGAAAGTGCAACGTCAGAGCAGAAACAGGAAGTGAATCATGTAAGACTAGAGAAGAGACCTCACCACTTTACCCAGAGGCTGGGTACAGTTTTTCATCTTCAAACACTTCACTTCCTACATGCCATCTACCACTTCTCCTGATCTGGCTGTCCAGGGTCAGCATGAGCTAGGAACACCACAGGAACATGACCCTTTCAAGCACATTTTCCACGTTCCCATTACGGGATGGAAGAAGAATTGAATTTCATCCCCACCATTTTGTTCAGAAACTGGGAAGGAGGAGGAAATCCCTCCTAAGAAGGTTTTGTTGGGCGAACGCTTGACACTACTTCAAATAGAGATGGTACTGCTCCTTCTAACCTACAGAAAACAGAAGGGACAGGCATGATAAACTCTGTAAGCAGTGCTGTCTGGCCCAGCCCTAGACTCACACCTCAGTGGTGGTGAAGTATAAGACCCAAGAGCTGTGGGAGACAGACAGATTGCCAGGAGCAAGTGACTCCATCACCCCTAGGTGGGGGCCAGCACAAGGAACAGGGAGGAGACATCTCGCTGAACTGAACCCAGCATTTGCTTATCTCCACAGGCTTCTGTTGATGGGATCACAGCCTCCTTTGGTCTCCCTTGTCCACCCAGGTGTGTCAGTTGTTGTTTTTTGGGAGCTTGGGTCTTTCCTCATCCCTTTACCTGAGATGATTAGCTAACCCTCTGACCTGCTATATCCCACCGACATGCCCAGGCTTAGTCTACTCACAGAAAACCAAGTAGGTGGAAGGACCACAGCCACAGAGTGTGTTCTTGCCAACCTCAACTTCTGCTGCAAACACCTCAGCCAAACACTCTTCCAGCAGGTCCCCTCTTAACAGCCCCTTTTCCCTCAACCCTTCCATGGCCACCAGCTTGTTCTAGGAACCATGGCTCTTCCCGAGACAGACAACATAGCTCCCCTTAGAAGGATTTGCCACAGTCCTTATTTATGCAATGCCACATTATTAGCGTACAAAATATAGACACAGAGCCTGCTGGGGACAGGAAAGGTGAGGAATGATTCATGTTTTCAGGGGTAGGTGAGAGGAACTTTCCCTTGCTGGAGCTCAGTGGGAAGGAAGCATCACTGAAGGAAAGAAAAGAGGAACAGCCTCATGAGACACAAGTACAAAAAAATAATAATCCTAGCTACAGGATTCTGGGCATACTATAAACCCAGAGCTGCTTCTCCTGCCCCAGGAGATGGGATTACAGAAAGAGGAATGGACTGGCTGCAGACACATACAGGGAAATAATCCTATCAAGGCATTCAGGGGACGTTGTGAACCTTGAAAGCAGAGCTCCAGTCACCAGAAACAGGCACACAAAACACTCAGAGGTGGAGTCCCCTCACCTAGTATTTACTTATGCATGTGGGTTTCTGTGTGTCTAAAGTCTATAAAACCCTGTGGCTATTTCTGACTTTCTTACTACAAGGAATGTAGGCAGAGCCTTGGGAACTGAACCAGGAGGCAGGCATACCTAGGTGAGGGCGTAGCAAACAGATATGATTTTTATCCACTGCCTGTTGTTCTGAATAACCATGTTAACATACACCTGACTCGCTTACACTCCCACTCCAATAAACGATCAAAGGTCTGTGTCCCCAGGAACCCATCACATTGCCATCAGGAAGAGAGCTCTCAAATCTCCTTCCTTCATGGCCGTGTTTGCTCAGGCCTGCAGAGCGTGAGTGCTTTTGCTTGAGTCCAACTCCCAGCCAGGACAAGCACAGCCAAGCAAGCTGCAGAGGCCAGGGGACAGGTCCCAGTGGGGCTCCCTTCACACCAGGGCACAGAGGTTACTGGTCTGCACCACCACAGTCCCAAGCCTAAATTGGGTCCCACCCTTCTGGGACAGGCAGGAGCCAGGTTAAGAAGGGTTTCTCGCACAACTAGGGCAGCAGCCCTTCTAGCTGATTAAGCAACAGGCTCCAAAGGGGAATCTAAAAAATGCTCCGGGGTGAGGGGGTGGAAGCGGGAAGCAGGATAATGGAGTGAAAAATCACGGTCTCGCACAGCTGTCATTTTGCCTTATCTCCCCCACACACACACACCCTGACACACACACACACACACACAAGTGTGCTTAGAAAACCTGGGTGGAGGACAGCCAGAGAGCAACAGCCTGGGGAGCAGGCAGGACACACATCCCACCCCCCAACAACCACTCTGGGTGTTTAAACACCAGTCACATTTGCTTGTGCCTCACAGATCTACCCCCACCATCTACAGCTTCCGCCCTTCCCATCTGATCTTCAGGGCTACTATTACAAGAGAGAAAATTTTTACGTATCAAATTTGTATGATTATATATGAAATTTATATTAATCTCCATATATTATTTATACATATGAAGTTTAAAAAGCCCTCTCTCCCTGCCTCCCAACCCTTCCAGCAGGCTTAACCCCCCCTGCCCTGCCACCCTTCCAGTGCTCTCCAGCCAAGGCAGCAGCATTCCCAGGGGCTGCAGGGCAATCATTTAGTTAAACCATTTAGTTTTCCATACGGGATTAACACAGAGACAACCTCAAAGCAAGTGTGTGCTCTTGCATGAGCGTTTGCATACGTGAATGCCCAACATTACACAGACACCTACAATATACTACACAGCTTCCACAAAAAAAAAAAAAAAAAAAAAAAAAAGAGGAATATTACTATCCAGCCATCAGCGTTGCTTACACACACACCATTTTGCACCAATCCCTTTTTATATAATATAAAATACCCACATACAGGCACAAAGGCCATTATATAAACACGATAAGAGTTGATCTCACATCACCGAGACCAACAGCGATGGAAGACACGGGGATCCTCTTGGGGCTGGGGGGAAAGGAGGGACCCTTCGCCCCACCTGAGGAGGTTTTGGGGCGAGATGATGCCCTGGGTAGCAAAGGCCAGGCGAAAATAAACCCCCAAGGCTCCATAATGGAGGCTGTGGAGCCCAGAAGTGTGGGGAGCGGGGGCTGCTTTGCCCACAGACCATAAAGGCTTTACATGGCTTTTTGTGCGTGTGCAAGGGAATAAAGGAAGAGGCTGGCAAAACAATAATTCGAACTGGCTTGAAAAAAGGGAAGGGAAGAGGAGAAAAATTACATTTTGATTGAAATGCAAAACATCAAACCCCCCTCCCCCTTTCACACTCACAAAAAAAAAAAAAAGAGAGAGAGAGAGAAGCAAATAAGATGGGGGGAGAGGGAAAGAGAGAAACCCTAGGAAGAGAGCATTTAGACTACATTTGAGGAAGAAACAGCCACAACAGGAAAACAGGAGGGGAACGACAACAGCAAAAAAAAAAAAAAAAAAAAAATAAAATTAATACATCCCTTACACCCTCACCCCCTACAGGCAAAACACTACGCGAAGACAACCTTACCCGGGCTGTTATTTTTTTTTACCGAGTAGGTAACAAAAAAAAAAAAAAAAAAAAAAAAGCAGCCAACCCCCACCCCACCCCCAAGAAAGACGAGCAACTTCTCCTTGTGTGTAGTGTGTCCCCCCCTTCTTCCCTCTGTGTCCGGGGGGGACGACTTGTGTGCCCCCTCCTTCTATGTCCCTCTCCCCCACCCCATACAAAAGACAACAACCCACCCCCAAACGCAGACACCCCCAGAAATGGGGGGTTCAAGGGGTTCAGTCACCCCCAGGGGTTGTGCCCCTCCTTGGGGAAGGAGGGAGAGGGAGGAAGAGGGGGGGAAAAAGAGGGGTGGGGAAAGGGGAAGGAGGAGGGAATAGGGGAGGGGGGGATGGAAAGGAGGGGGGGGGGGGGGGCTCTCCCCGAAATCCGCAGCCTGTAGAAGGGGTGACCCCCCCACAAAGGGGTTTTTGTGTCGCCCCCAACCGCCGTCCCGGCGCATCGCGCCCTCCCCTCCCCTCCCCGCCCCCGCCCCGCGCGCACACACACACACACACACAAAGAGCCGGCGGGGCCGCCTTTCCCCCGGGGTTTGCGCCCCAAGATGGGCGCGGGGCCCCCCGATACCCACCCTGTCGGGAAGGGGGCCGTGTGGGGATGCTGCTCCGCCGGCTGTCAGGGTGCCCGGCGGCCGCGGCGGGGAGGATGACGAAGGATTGGGGAGGGCTGGTGGCGGCTGTGCCCGTCGCGGCGTCGTCCTCCTCCTCCTCCTCCTCCTCTTCTCCCTCCTCCTCCTCCTCTCGGCTCCGCTCGGCTCGGCGCTGCCTGCCGCCTCCCGACCGCTCGCCTCCCCTCCAGCCGGCGTGTGCTCGGCACAGCCCGCCGCTCACCCAGTTTCCATTGAGCCCCAGAGCCAAACCCACTGATGTCACCCAGCGCAGCCCCAGCCCTCCTCCTCCACCTCCTCCTCCTCCCGTTAAAGGCGCCGGCGCCCCCCATCGTCAGCCCCGAAGGAGAAGCCGGGGGAGGGGGGCAAACCCTCACACTCCGGCACACGCGTCCTAGGGGGGGCAAAACGCCACCCGTGGCACCTCAGTGTGACTGCATTGTCCCCCAGTGGGCGGGGGGCAACTTCAGTGTGACTCCATTGTCCCCACTGGGGGGGCGGGGGCAGGACCCAGAGGGTTCTGTTGACTCCAGTGGGGGGAGGGTGTGCAGCCCCAGTGTGATTGCATTGCTCCCAGTGGGAGTCAGCCCTAGAGTGGCTCCAGTGCCCCCAGTGAGGTGGGCAGCAACCCTAGTGTGGCTGCATTGACCCCAGTGGGGTGGGTGGCAGCCTCGGTGTGGCTTCATTGCCCCCAGTGGAGTGGGGGTGGCAGACCCAAAGTGGTTCCACTGCCCCCAGTGGGGCGGGGGGCAGCCCTAATGTGGCTGCATTGTCCCCAGTGGGGTGGGTGGCAGCCTCAGTGTGATTGCATTGCTCCCAGTGGGGTGGGGGCCAGAACAAATATGTCTCTATTGCCCCCCGTGGGGTGGAGGTCAGCCCTAGAGTGGCTCCAGTGCCCCCAGTGGGGCGGGGAGCAATCCCAGTGTTGGCTGCATTGTCCCCAGTGGAGTGGAGGGGGCAGCCCCAGAGTGGTTCCACTGCCCCCAGTGAGGTGGGGAGCAACCCCAGTGTTGGCTGCATTGTCCCCAGTGGAGTTGGGGGGGCAGCCCCAGAGTGGTTCCACTGCCCCCCGTGAGGTGGGGAGCAACCCCAGTGTTGGTTGCATTGTCCCAAGTGGAGTGGGGGGAGTAGCCCCAGAGTGGTTCCACTGCCCCCAGTGGGGCGGGGGGCAGCCCTAACGTGGCTGCATTGTCCCCAGTGGGATGGGTGGCAGCCTCAGTGTGGCTTCATTGCCCCCAGTAGGGTGAGGGGCTGCCCCTGTATGGCTCCATTATCCCCAACAGGGCAGGGGGGCAGCAGTAATGTGGCTCTATTGTCCTCGGGGGGCGGGGGGGGGCAGCCCCAGTGTGGCTGCATTGTCCCCCATAGGATGGGGGCGCAGCCACAGTGTGACTCCATTGCCCCCAGTGGTGTGGAGGGCAGTCTTAGTGTGGCCCCACTGCCCCCAGTGTGGTGGGGGGCAGCCCCAGTGTGGTCCCACTGTTCCCAATAGGGTGGGGGGCAGCACTAGTGTGGCCCCACTGTCCCCAGTGGGGTGAGGGGCAGCCCCCGTGTGGCCCCACTGTCCCCAGTAGGGTGGGAGGCAGCCTCAATGTGGCCCTGCTGCCCCCAGTGTGGTGGGAAGCAGCCCCAGTGTGGCCCCACTGCCCCCAACAGGGTAGGGGGACAGCAGGAATGTGGCTCCATTGCCCCCAGTGGGGTGGGGGGCAATCCCAATGTGGCTCCGTTGTCCTCACTGAGGGGTCAGGGCCAGTATGGCTCCATCGCCTGCCATAGGGTAAGGGTTAGCCCCAGTATCATAGAATCATAGAACTGCTAGGTTGGAAAAGACCTTTGAGATCATTGAGTCCAACCATACCTGTCCACTTGTAAATCATATCACTAAGCACTTCATCTACCTATCATTTTAACACCTCCAGGGTTGGGAACGCAACCACCTCCCTGCGCAGCCCATTCCAGTGCCCAATAACCGTTTCAGTGAAGAAATTTTTACCTAGGTCTCCTTCGCCCCCAGTGGAGTGGGGAACAGCCCCAGTGTGGCTGCATTGTCCCCAGTGGGGTGAGAGGCAGCCCCAATATAGCTCTGCTGCCACCACAGTGGGTAGCCTTTGACCCCTGCCTGGGCATTCACACTCAGGGGTGCTGGATCTTTTTGTGATAGTGGTGGATGCCAAGCAAGGGTCCAGCAGGAAGGCACGTGAGGTGTCAAAGCCATCCTGAACCCACAGGCAGGGTCAGGGCTTCTTGACCTCAGGAGTGGAGGGCACCCACAGGGTGGGACACCCACAAATCCAAGCAGATGTATAAACCCTAACACAGATGGACAGAGCCCCACTGGACATGCACCAGCAGATCCCTCCCCAGCCCCCAGAATGTTTGGTGCTGCTGTAAATCCCAGAGCAGCTTGGAAAGAGGTGGGAGGAGGAGGGGTATCCAGGATGTATCAGACCCCCATGGGGGTGTAGGTGTGGAGCTTGGGCTAGGGAAGCATTTGGGAATGTTGGGGCCTGATGGGCAAAGAAGGAGCAAGGTGTCATGCAGTCATGGGTACAGGAGTGCAGGGAAAGGCTGGAGGTCAGCACATGGTGAGAAGGAAGGAAACGACAGCAGGTACTTTGGAGCAAGAGCCAGGCACGTCCAAGTTCCACCCGCACCAGAATGCCCTTGTTAGGGTGGAGCTGCTTCAGCACAGTCAGCACAATTAAGAACTGCAGTTCCTGTGGTCGAACTAAGGGTGGAGAAGATAAGTGTGTTGGGGGAGAGCTCAAGAACCGCCATATCAGACTCCTGTGGGCATCTGGGCCAGGACCCAGGTATCAACTTTCAAATGTACAATGTAAGCATGGGTTGTTGGCATCAAGAGGCCCAAGTTGCAGCCCTGCTGGCTGTGTGGTGCAGAAAGCAATGATTGCTTCAAGTTCTACCGAGGTGGTGGGCTGCAATGCTCTGAATCCCACTGCCATCCAGTACCTGGGCTCGGTTCATGGGCCGTTGAGACCTGGGAATAGTTCCTGGTTTACGCAGCCCTTTGGGAACCGGCACTGTTTCCCTCTCTTGCTGCTGGGCCAGTTCTATCACAGAACTTTGTCTCCATTCCAAGAAGTTAAAATTTAATTGAGTTTTTTGTAGTAATGACATTTCCTTACACATGCTCCATTGAACCTCTGTCATTTCACAGCTTACATAAGAGCAAACAGATGGGAAGGTAGGTAATAAAGTAAGCAGCCACTGCTGAATCTGGCTGAGGGCTTGCCCTCCTACCCTGGGTGGGTGCACATCAGCCGAGAGGGAATTTGCTGGAGCGCAACATCTCTCTCAACTTTGCTGTGAGAGGCAGGCCCATACAGGCACGGAGCAAGGCAGGCTTTGGCAGAGAGGGCTCCTGGAAGGATGGATCTGACTGGGATCCCAGGAGAGTTGTCCCTCGGTATGGCTGGTGGGAGCAGAGTTTGGGGCGATACTGCCTGGCAGGTGGGTGCTGGGTTTGGGGGGACAGTGACCATACCAGTTCTCCCCTTGTTGCTGGTTGAGGCAGTGGGAGGGGATTTGAAGAAATCCCAAATGCAGAGACAGCCCTTGGGAATGAAATCAGAATGTGTGTATGGACACTTCAGCTACCTTTATTTTAATCATTTAGGGCTTAAAATAAGAACTCTTTAATTAGAAACATTCCCTTAATTGAATTGTAATCAAGCTTTTACTGCTGTTAGCCTGGCTAACCATGTGATCTAATAACACCCACCTTCTTCTGTCCAAGCATTGCCTAGTTACACCTCTTCTTCTGGAGAGGAGGAGGCTGAGAGGAGACCTCATTACTCTCTCCAACTCCCTGAAAGGAGGTTGTGGAGAGGAGGGAGCTGGGCTCTTCTCCCAAGGGACAGGGGACAGGACGAGAGGGAATGGCCTCAAGCTCCACCAGGGGAGATTTAGGCTGGAGATTAGGAGGAAGTTTTTCATGGAAAGGGTCATTGGGCATTGGAATAGGCTGCCCAGGGAGGTGGTTGATTCACCTTCCCTGGAGGTGTTTAAGGGATGGGTAGATGAGGTCTTGAGGAGCTTGGTTTAGTGTTAGGTAGGAATGGTTGGACTAGAAGATCCGATGGGTCCCTTCCAACCTGGTGATTCTGTGATTCTGTGATTCTGTGATTCTTACGGAGTGATCCATAGCGGGGAGGGTTGACCAGGGACTGCTGGGTTTGGCTATGTGTGTAGCAGTCAGTTTCATGAGGATCCTGCCTCCATCAGTACTGTCAATGCTCCAGTGGTACAACAGGTAACTCCTGCTTCAGTGCCTAAAAAAGCTGTGTTATGTACAGCACAAGCAGCAGGACCCCGATTAGAGAGAGATTGGACTTGGATTGGGAATAAATTTGAGGGAGAGGCAGAATCTATGCTCACAATCTGTGCTGGGTCATCTCCATCCTTCTCCAGTTACCAAACTGATGTGGAGTGGTAGCCACAAGCATTCTTTTCCCTCTTCTGTGCAGAGGTGTTCCTTCTCCAAAAAAATTAACATACCCTCAGTTCTAGTCTTGCATTAAGGCACCAAAATACAGCAACAAAGGCACAGTAATACTTTGTTTTAACAACGATACCTGCAAGGCTGTCTAACCTTCCAGACCCAGCAGTGAGCTGCAGCCACACTCACAAACCCATGTGCAGATGAGACCCCAGGAGGTCTCACCTCACCCCCTTGTCCTGGTTTGCCTGGGATGGTTCTTTGTGTGTGAAACACAGAAGGGGTTTGAGGCTCCTCAAGCTCAGCAACTGGGGGACCTGCACCTGGCACACCTCATGTCTACCTTTCATGGGGTTCGGACACGGCCAAAGCATCCCCAGATGATCCAGAGAGTGCTGCTGCTGAAGGCAAATAGTCAGAAGATGGGCTCTGTGTGGTGGCTCTGCTTGCAGGCCCTTTGGACAATGGCCTCTTCTCACAGGAAGATCCTTGGACAGTTCCCAAGATGTAGAAGAAACCCCTAGTGATGTGTCGTAGGCTGAGTCTTGCAGGCCGGTATGTCTGAGGAGAATTTACCTCACTGTGTATTCAGGCAGCATCATCGTGGTCCCCCATGTCATTCCTTGTGTAGGGAAGGAGAAGACGGGGTATAATTGCCATGTTTATTCACAGCGTCACTGCTGGGTTGCCTTCCAGTGTCACCATATATGACATTCATAGCACCTAGTAAAACTCGTGGGAAAGCTGAGCTCCGGTGACCTAGCAAACCTCAGAGAAATGCCAGATCACTTTTGGCAGCTCTGCCTCATCCACAGTGCACATAACCCCATTTCACTCACTATCTGGAGAGGGACATGCTGCTCTGAAGACCAAAACCACTTTCTTTTTTATAGAGAAGCTTGCTAGGAAAGTGCAAGGAATCAGGGAACAGGGTAAAAAAACTCTGTGCTGAAGTTCTGCTTCTGCAAAGCCAGTGAAAGTAAAATGAGAAGTGAGAGCAAATGCATTTCCATCTGCAGTTCAAGAGCAGAGGTTCCTGAGGAGGCAAGTACCAGCAGGTTGACACATCCAACATAGCAGAACAGAGTTGCTCAAAGTATTAACTTGCAGTTTACTCAGAACATGCAGCCCCCATTCAAAAAAACCCAGTGATAAATGTTCACAAGGTCCTTTTTAATGGGAGACACACTCTTGTTTCTTAGCATTTCCCAAATAATAATGAGTTTGCCTTTGCAATATTCATACCAAGCAAGAGAGTAGCATTTTAGAGAGAATCCAGCATTCCTGGAGGGAAGGTCAAATGCAGCCTGCAAGGTGGGGATGCTGATCTGAGCCCTCTGCCAGAGCACTCTGTATTTTAAAGCCTTTTCTATAGTCAAGTGCTAGTCCCTGTTCACATGCAGCAGGGAGCAATAAATATTCCTGCAAATGAGACATCAGGATCCCAGAAAAGCAGAAGGCTAGAAACAATACAAAATGCCAAAATAAATAAAACATAGATAATAGCTACCTCTGAAAAGGTTGCTCTGGGTGACTCGCTCAGCAGCAGGTAGGACATCTGCGGCAGGGGCAGGGATCCAGGCCAACACACAACTGTCTCAGTAATGAGTCACTCCTTTTTCTTCACACTTTTTGGAGAAAAAAACCAAACAAACCAACAAAAGAAAAACAAATGAGACTGAGTCCCTGCAAAGAGCCTTTTTCATGACACAGCCCAGACTCACCCAGAGCACCATCTAACCCGTGTGCTGCAGGTGTCCTGTGGAAAATAAATATGCGGCCACATAATGTAAGACTCAACCATAATTCATATGCATGAGGACATTGAAGGGCAATTGTACTGCCCGCCTTGATGCTGCCATTTCTCAGCCGTGAGAAACGTGTTCTGATATAACAGACAGCACCAGTGGCCTGTTGTCCTCACCGAGGAGTGGAACAGGTGAGAGGTGAGACATGCTGTTGAGTGGCATTTGGGGTAACAGCACAGGAGTAGTAAGACTTGGGAAGAAAACCTGTGGATAAGACTCCAGAAAAATGGAGAAATCTGAGGTTCCAGAGACACCATGTGTCCTCCCTGCTCCCTTTGTACCCTCCAAGCTTTCCCACTCTTAATATCCTATCTTCAGGTTTGTCATGAAGTCTTGGGTTCCTGGCTCAGCCTCTGCATCCTTCCAGGTCCACCTCACCTACCCTTTCCTGTCTCTTCCCCATCACCCGCAGGCCCAGTCTCCTGCTCAGACAGCTTCAGTCTGGCTCAGCTGTGTATCCTTGGCCAGTCAGTCCCAGGCTTCCTACCCCATGCTGACCCTTTCCACACAAGCTGCTGCTCCCTGCCACTAGTCTGAGCCTTCAGTGGACGGCAGCTTTCCTTCATCCCCAGTCCCCATCTGTCACCAGAATCCCTCACTTACCAGGAAAATGGTTTGAACACTGCCTGCCTCTCTCCTGTTCCTCCTGCCCACCCCACTGACGATCACCCCTCCTCTGCTCTTGCCATTCCCCAGTCATCCCTGCTGTTGTCTTCCCATTCCCTGTCTCTGATCACCGTGCCTCTACTCTTGCCATTCCTCATCTTGTTGCCGCAGCCAGCCCTGCTTTCATCTCCCAGTTTCCCTTGCCCGGTTAGCTCTAACATCTCCCTTCAGTTCCCAACCTCCTCTGTCTCTCATTCTCATTTGCTTTTCCCTGGATTTTTGGTCCTTTCCCTTTGAGCTTCACCCCTTCCCTATTCAAATCAGGAGCTGTCCTCCACTGGACTTCCCAGAAGCCAAGAGAGGTGACTGGGAGTGCGGAACAGAGAGAGATACCAAGGGATTTACCCTAGTGATTCAGAGCAGCAGGATGCCGCCCTGGAAGGGAAATCCCTCCTGGTTTCCTTCAGTCCTGCTCCTCCCTGGGAAAGCCCATATGCTGTCACACCTGCCTTGGAAGCCAGGGGAGGGTTGGGCAGGTTAGCAGAGGGTGAAATCTTTGTAGCCGTGAAACTGAGACAAGTCTTCCATGTTTAGCAAAGCCATGGAATTTGTCCCTGCCGGTGGGGAAGAGCAGCAGTGTTTCATGGAGCTGGCAAAACAGTCACCATGACATAAATTCAGACATCCTGCCCAAGTCCAGGCTCTTGCTTGAAAGTCCAGAAGATCTACAGCTTCTATCTCTAGGGCCATATAAATATATCTTCCCCCTCCAGCCTGGGAAATCTAGTGGTGGGCCAACCATTTTCAGAAGGAATTCTGCCCAATTTAAGCTGGGGCAATCAATTCATATGGAAAATTTCTGCTCCACTGGTGGAATTTTAACAAAGCTATAAGCAAGTGAAAACAGGGTCTTACAAGGGGAAGTGTCAGCAGCCTTAATAACAGGAGCTGCTCCTGGCCACACCTGTAATTAAAGGCCTTTACTGCTTTTTTCCATATACCTTGCCCTTTTTATCCTTGTGGTATTCCCAGCTTCTGTCAGTTTGCAAGTGACTATTACACCCACGCTGGCTTGCTCTGGTAGGGAAAAAAAAGGCCTAATGGGAGAAAAACAAACAAACAGGAATATTCAGGTGCACTCTCAGAGCTGTGTCAGACCAGGGCAGATGTAGCAGAGGAATGCAGGACAGGGCCAGGTTTCCTCCAGAGGAGCTGGGCTCAGAGCTGATTTGGCAGTATCTTGCTTGAAGACAGGTAACATCATCCTCCTCACCCGCATCTTGAGTGCTCCCTGGGCACCAACGTGTCTGAGCACCTGGTATTGGTCAAAGAACATGACCCAGCATCCTGGGCAAGACGCAAGGATGCAGGGGAGGCACCAGCTCTGCCTAGTCAAGTCTCGTGGATTTCTCCTCACCTTGAAAGCAACATGTCTCCCCCTAAGAAACTCCAAGCCTTTTAATTTTTGGAGTAAAGGAGCTGAACTGGTGCTAGTCTCTGTTTGGGCTTTAACTCCATTGCTGTGCCCTGTGGCAGAGCGACCAACTAGAGCAGCTCTATCCCGTCTTCCTGTTGGGATGGGATCAGGCTGCTCTTCTTGGCTTTCCCTTTCTGTGTGGCACTGGGGATGGCTCTTAGCAGCAGTGTGAACTTCTCAAAGCCTCTTGTGAGCGGATGGCCCAAAGAGAAAAGAAACAAACCTGGGGCTTGGAGACATGGCCCTCTCTCTGTTTGGATTAGGAAATGGATGAGCAAAGTAGTGGAGAGCTGAGAAGCCACATTTGCACCTGTAGAAAGATTTGCATGTCCGACTAAATGAAGTATAGGATTGGTCAGAGCGGAAGCAATTCAGCTGAAATGACTTGTATTTGGGAGGGTGAGGAGGAGAGGCTGGATACAGAAGTGCTGATAAGAGGAGGTTCCCCATGAATACAGAAAGGCAAATACTGCATTCTTCAAAAAAAAAAAAAAAAAAAAAAAGGCCAAAATATCTATCCTGGGAATTACAAGCTGGTCAGACTTTTTTGGGCACTGGAACAGGTCCTTTTATGACACCTTTCTGGGCACGCAGAATCATAGAATCACCAGGTTGGAAAAGACCCATTGGAGCATCGAGTTCAACCATTCCTATCAAACACTAAACCATGCCCCTCAGTGCCTCATCCACTTGTCCCTTAAACACCTTCAGGGAAGGTGACTCAATCACCTCCCTGGGCAACCTCTTCCAGTGCCCAATAACCCTTTCCATGAAAGTTTTTTTCCTAATGTCCAGGCTGAACCTCCCCTGGCAGAGTTTGAGGCAATTCCCTCTCACACAGTCCCCTGTCACTTGGGAGAAGAGGCCAGCACCCTCCTCTCCACAACCTCCGCTCAGGGAATTGCAGAGAGCAATGAGGTCTCCCCTCAGCCTCCTCTTCTCTAGGCTAAACAACCCCAGCTCTTTAAGCCACTCCTTGTAAGACTTGTTCTCCAGCCCCTTCACCAACTTTGTCTCTCTTCTCTGGACTCACTCCAGAGCTTCAACATCCTTCTTGTGGTGAGGGGCCCAGAACTGAACACAGGATTCAAGGTGTGGTCTCAACAGTGCCAGGTACAGAGGGATAATAACCTCCCTGGACCTGCTGGTCACACTGTTTCTGATACAAGCTGAGATGCCATTGGCCTTCTTGGCCACCTGGAAGGAGAAGAAGGTGACTGACCACTGTAAGTAAATCACAAGGTAAATCACATCCAAACAACTCGATTGCCTTTTTTGACAAAATGAATGGATTTATGAGTGAGGGGAGTATAGTGAAATCTCATTAATCTCTAATTCAGTCAGGCTTTCAGTGCTGTCCTCCATGATATTCCTGTATCCAAGTAAGGGTGTTGCAGCCTCAATAGGTGGACAAGCAGATGGGTATAATTATTGATTGGCTCATCAGGCTCAGGGATAGTGGTTCATGGGTTATACTTTTCCTAGAGACTGGTGCCAAGCAGGGTGCCTGTCTGGGACATATCCTGCTTAATGTGGTTGTTGTTGACCTGGAGGAGGGGGATACAGTCAGCATTCCTGAGGGCAAGGCTGGATCAGAGGGATGTAGGCAGGCTGGAGGACTAGGGTTGCAGGAACATTGTGAGTTCAAGAGGGGCAAATGCACTGCCCTGCACAGCTCTTCACCTGGGAAGAAAGATGTCCTGGCCACAATATGGGCTGAGGAATATATCAGATGGAGCACAGCTCTATGGTGAAGGACTTGGAAGTCTTGGTAAAAGATAGAGCCAAGCTTTTCATAGTGGTGCAGGGTGTGAGTATGAGAGTCAGCAAGCATAAGTTGAAGCAAGAGAGGTCCAGCATGAATACAAAGACCTTTCTGTCCCCAAAGACAGCCAAGCATGGGGAAAAGTGGCACAGAGAGGCTGTGCAGCCTCTATCCTCAAAGGTTTCAAGACCAGATAAAGCTCCGAGTGACCTCATTTAACCTCTTTGCTGACCCTGCTTTGAGCAGGAAGCTGGACTAAAGCTGTCCTGAGGTCTCTTTCTACCTGAATTATCCTATGATTCTATGATGCAGTGCCCCATTTGTGCATGGCACGTGTTTGGAATGTTCCAGACACATCTGTGCCACACATATGTGTCCACGACAAGGGTGAGCTGCAAGCCTGTGTTCTGTGTGAAGGGTGTAGCTGAAGGGGAACGAGGTATCGCACGTGCACAATGGGTGATGGGTGAGGAGCACACCATCGCAGGGAAGCGGCTGGAGCAGTAGCTCTGAATGCTGGTGACAAGCGTGCCAGGTTTGCACATACCAGTGAGCTTGCCAGGCATCACACGCATGCAGAGGACGCTTTCAAAGAGCTTGTGATGTAAGTGTGTGGTGGGAATGTGCACGCATGTGCCAGGGGAGCAAACATGTGGCTGTAGTAGCAAAATGAGCATGCAGCGTGCAGATATTGTGCGCGTGGTGGTGGTGAGAGCGGCATTTGTGTGGGCTTATTATTCACAGCGACGCAAACCGGTGGTAGCTAAAAAGCCTCCCATGTACGAGCATTTCCCATGCGGACTTGAGGGGTGGGGGACGGGATGTAACACAGGCAGTTATGAAACCAGCTTGCCCAGTCAGGATAATTCACGCACTTCTGTGGGAGGGACAGGAGAGATAAACAACGCACAGGGAGATGGGAGGGCAGGGAGAAAGGCTTAAGATGCAGCTTCCCAGCATGCCCTGCTGGATTAGTTCAGCATCTCAGCCCAGCTCCTCTTTAATTCTTATGCAAGGGGTTTCTCTGGAAGGGACAGCCTGTCCTCACCAGCTGAACACCAGGCACAGGGCACTGATCAACAAAAGGCCATCTCACCACGCTCCCCACACAGCAAAGGGCGAGAGGCAGCTGAGGACTCTCGTTCCTTGCAGGAAGGACTGGGGTTGTGCATTTTTGTTTCTGCTTTGCTTAGTGCTTGTCAGGGCCTGCCACAGCCTCCTATTCACGTCTGTGTGTGATTTGAAAGTGCTGATTTGTATTGGTAACGTCCCATGCAGGGAATTTTTGTGGAAGCACTGTGGCCCATGAGCTCCCAGTTCCTACATCTGGATGTCCGGAGGCTAGGAGTATCCAGTCTCAGTGCTTGGTCGGTCAGAGCTGCCGTTTGGAGCTGCAGGCAATGGTACGGAGGTGGTGGGCGTTGTGTATGTACCTAGGGAGCTACTATGTCCTGGCCATGGTTTCACTGCAGCTGCAAATACAGGATGGGCAGAGACCTATGCTGGGAACCACTACTGGTTCATTTATCACTCACAACATCTGGAGAGACAGTGACAGGTTAAATTCCTGGTTTTGCCACTGACTGCATTGTGATCTTGGGCAAGTGACTTCGACTTGGAGTCAGATTCTTCCTTCCCTCTTTCCTTTCTCTCTGGTTGAGAACAGGAGCTGCTCCGTCTCTTGTGACTGCAGGAGCAAGCACAATGGGGACATGGAAGACCTGAGGGCTCTAGAGGCTTCTCCATGGAATAAATTATTAAATAATTTCAACAACTGAGCAAATCCCATGTTTCAAATGAATTGCTCTTGCATTTTAACAGCTGACAGTGCATGTTGAGCTGGGTGAGACCGTCTGACAGCTGCAGGACAGATGTGTCTCAGGCAGAGCAGCAGGGTGTACTCAGAATCATCTAGCCAGTACAACTCCACCAATGCACCTTGTACCTCCTCTGCAGCAAACGCTGCTGGCTGCTCTTATTTCCCTCTTTCACTGACTTCGGACCACTGTGTCCCACTAGTCCCTACCAGCTCACTGAGCACTGTTGGCTTCTTGGGCACTCCAGGGCTCCCAGTTTGTTAACCCTGGCACCCTGGTTGCAGCTAATCACCCTATAGCTGCAGCTCTCTGCTCCAGAGCTTTTTCTCATCACAGCTCTTCCCCGCTTCCCCCACAGCTTTGTGTGACGCTGGATGGGTCACATAAGTTTCTCTATTCGAGGCAGCCTCGTTTCTAGTGAGCACAACACTGTGTCCTGGAGAACAAAAGGCACATGGTGTAACTCAGCAGCCTGGAGCTAAATGATGGCTCCGCTTTGCTTACATTTAATCAGTTCTTTCTGTGTTGTACCGAATGTTCTGCTATAGGTCTGCATTGCCTGTCATGTGCTCACACCCACTCTCCAACTGATTCATTATTTTATCGCTGAGAGAAACACATGCAGACTGCAGATCCTGATATATATATATATATATATTATACATATGTATATACCTTCAAAGTCTTCTGTGGAGTTTCTGCGTCAACTTATCCTCTGTTTGATACCCCAGGAGCAGAGAGCAGGCCTGTGCTGGGTCTCTGATAGACACAGAGAGTCTGTTACTGGATGAGCATCTAATCGCCCTTCAGGAGCAATTTCCAGCTCCTCATATTCTTGGTCTCACAGCTTCTGTAATGAGGCTTTGTATCATATGGGCCTTCAGCTGACTCTTTCAGTGACTGTAGCACTGGGACATTCAAACAACTCCATCAATGCACTGCAGCCAGGGACCCAAATATTGCCTGGTCCAAGGTTTCAAGACGTGCTATTTCAAATCCAAGCCCAGCACCAAAATAATCCTGCTAGTTTCAGAGGCTAAAAAAACTCCTAAAGCTCAAATATCCAATGTCTCACAGACTATTTCAGGATGGTGTTTGTGTCCCTCCTGAATTTCTTCGCAGGCATCAAGGCAGCGAAATCACATGGCTCTGCTTGGCAAGAGGTGTTTCCTCTTTCCACGCTGACCTGAGTTTGATAGCCAGTCCCTTGGGGTCTGTGTGCCTGGGCTGCCCAGAGAGCAAAGCGACTGCCTGCACTAGATGCTTCCTTCAAAGGTGAGCGAATACACCAACGGCACACTGACTGCTCTGCTGATGACGTTCCCTGGGAACTGGAAGAAGGCCAAGAGTCTCTGTAAAGTTTACAGGCCAGGCTGTCATTATCGCATGTCCCAAGGGGTATGAAAAGGTTGGTTGCCAGAAGAGCTTCCAGGGTGTTGCAAACCCTCTATCTGAGAGCCCTCACACTGGTGAGGACACGTCCCAGTGGGGCATTTCTCCACTTCTATGCAGTTTCACTATGGGAAGCATGCTGGCCAGTTGTCTGTAGCAGGAGAAAGGCAACAATGCCCTGCTGCAGCCATAAACTGTGTATGCTGTGCCAAAAGACTGAATAGTAGGAAAAATAGTTGGAAAAAAGTGATCAAATTTCATACATTGAGCACATGCAATCAGGTAGGACAGAGGGGCAATGACCGAAGGGCAGGCAGGCAGCAAGGCAGAAGGACCTGACTCCAAACCCAGGTAATCTCTGCCTAATTTCTCAGGGCTGGGCTGGTTTTGCAGGCTTCTTCCCAAGAAGAAATCAGAGTGCTAGCAGGCATCTGCACTGCTTCCACAGTCAGTCGCCTTTCTGTGAACCCCCCAGCCTGGCACTGGGTGCTGGTCTTCTCAAAGCCTCAAGATCAAACCTTCCCCCAACACAATCCCCACCCCTGACCCCTGACAGTGCCCGCTGAGCCAGCCCCAGCGGCAACCCTGGACGAGTCCAGGGATGCTGGCATCTGCGGGGATACTGGGATCTGCGGGGATACCGGGACCTGCAGGGAAACTAGGGCTTGCAGCAATACCAGGACCTGGGGGGGATGCCGGGTCCTGTGGGGATGCCTGGTCCTTGGGGCAATACCTGGTCTGGGGGGATCATAGAATCATAGAACAACCAGGTTGGAAGAGACCCATTGGATCATCGAGTCCAACCACTCCTATCAAACAATAAACCATGTCCCTCAGGACCTCGTCCACCTGTGCCTTAAACACCTCCAGGGAAGGGGAATCAACCACCTCCCTGGGCAGCCTATTCCAATGCCCAATGACCCTTTCCATGAAAAACTTCCTCCTAATCTCCAGCCTAAATCTCCCCTGGTGGAGCTTGAGGCCATTCCCTCTTGTCCTGTCCCCTGTCACTTGGGAGAAGAGGCCAGCTCCCTCCTCTCCACAACCTCCTTTCAGGTAGCTGGAGAGAGTAATGAGATCTCCTCTCAGCCTCCTCTTCTCCAGGCTAAACAACCCCAGCTCTCTCAGCCGCTCCTCATAGGGTCTGTTCTCCAGCCCCTTCACCAGCTTCGTTGCTCGATGCCTGGTCCTTGGGGGGATGCCTGGTCCTTGGGGGGATGCCTGGTCCTTGGGGTTGTAGGGACCTGCAGGGAAACCAGGGCTTGCAGCAATGCCGGGTCCTGCGGGGATGCCAGACTTGCTTTCATCTCTAGATGGTGCTCTGAGTCCGGGCAACGGCCGAGCTCCCCGGTTTGTGCCGCTCAGCCTCCCAGCGCTCTGTCCCGACGTCGGGAACTCACCGGGGCCGGGGAGGGCAGGACTCCCACCCTGCTGATCCTGGCAGGGAGAGAAACCCGTGTAGCACCTCTCCAGGGACCTGCTACCGTTTCAGCTTCTCCTTCGGAGGCATCCCCCTGCCCGGGATACGGTGCCACGGGCAGCTGCATCAACAGAATTCCTCCTACCTCCCCTTTCTTCTGCTGTCCCCTCTTACCTGCCCCAACTGTCTCTACCCACCCCATGCTTTCAGCATCCCATCAGGATGCTTTTTCTCCTCTCCCCCTCCTGTACAACCAGCAATAGTCCATCCCGGCTTTTTGGATTTCGCGCAGTGCCAGCGCCTGCAGGGCTTTCCGATAGTGGCATTCCATTAGAGCCCAACTCTGCTCTCACCGTGGGCAATGGAAAAAGTCCCATTGACTTCACAGGGTTAAGAGCAAGCCCTTAATGGCCTGGGAAGGTAAAGCTTTCTTTCCTCTGTTGGGTTTTCTGCGTGCGTATGCGACATTTAAAATATGGTCATTTCGTATTGCCTATCCAAAAGCTGTGAGAGACCTCAGGCCTGCCCGCAGAGGCAAAGAGAGATGCTACAGCTCAAAGTGAGCAGAAGAGACATTTTGCTGTGCTGAGGCCATGACCCTGTATCGTGGCCTGCTCTGCCCCTGAAAAAATCCCGAGTGAAACTGAACTGGCTGAAAAAGAACAGGCTTAGAATCATAGAATCATAGAACAAACAGGTTGGAAGGGACCCATCGGATCTTCTAGTCCAACCATTCTCATCAAACACTAAACCAAGTCCCTCAGGACCTCATCCACCCGTGCCTTAAACACCTCCAGGGAAGGGGAATCAACCACCTCCCTGGGCAGCCTATTCCAATGCCCAATGACCCTTTCTGTGAAACACCTCCTCCTAATCTCTAGCCTAAATCTCCCCTGGTGGAGCTTGAGGCCATTCCTTCTTGTCCTGTCCCCTGTCACTTGGGAGAAGAGGCCAGCTCCCTCCTCTCCACAACCTCCCTTCCGGTAGTTGTAGAGAGTAATGAGGTCTCCTTTCAGCCTCCTCTTCTCCAGGCTAAACAACCCCAGCTCTCTCAGCTGCTCCTCATAGGGCCTGTTCTCCAGCCCCTTCACCAGCTTTGTTGCTCTTCTCTGGACTCACTCCAGAGCCTCAACATCCTTCTTGAGGTGAGGGGCCCAGAACTGGACACAGTATTCAAGGAGCGGCCTCACCAGTGCTAAGTACAGAGGGAGAATCACTTCAACACCGTTTCCTGATCACGGAAAGTCAACCCCGTTTTCTCCCCACTTCAGATTCTTGTTGTGCTTCTTGAAAATATTTTTAGTCGCAGCGTGTATCAAAACGTTTTGCTGAGCAAGCTTTGGGTGAGTTGAAAGGTGCCAACAGCAGTTTCTTTTCAAAAGGGTCGTCCAAAAGTGTCACCAAAAATAAAACATGAAACAAGTTTCTCAAGTGTCATTTAAAACAACAACAATATTCATATGAAAGTTGGCAAGAGTGACAGCAGCGTTGTTAGTTGTCATGGGATAGAGGATCTGAACCAGTGCCTGGATCGTATTTATAGGGAAAAAGTCCTTCCTCTCCCCATTATCATTCTGGTATTGGAATAGCTTTCAATAATGAGCCTAGGAAGTTGTTAAGAAGTAAGACAGGAGACAAGTATAGGTTGTGGGCAGATAAACAAAGCAATGGTGTCTTCCTCCTGAAAAGCAGGATGGCAGCCCCTCAGGATTAGGGGCAGGTCCTCGGGAAGCAGACTCTCCATCAGACCTTGGATGAGAAAGGTAGCTTGCGGACCTTGTACCCTGACATGCAGCAGAAGTGTCTTCTCTGAAGAGCAAAGGTCAAGATAGTGTCACTTATCTGAAAGGCAATACTTCACATATCATATGCAAAAGCCCGAATATCAGGTGTATTTACAGTTGTGAACAGCTTGGAGAGACGATTTGCAGACTCCATAGAATTGTCCAATCTCCTTCATGGCCAGCAGCCTTACAAGGCTATGGATGGGCTATGGAACATGCCATTTTGGCAACATAAACACAGCTGTGGGAGGAATGCCTGATGGGCAAGGGCTTACCCATCACCTCTGTCCTCCCAAAGCCTGGTTGTTCCTCTCTTTCCCTCTTCCACCCCAACCCCCTTATCAATTTGTCCCCTGCCTCCCCCTTGGGACTTCCTCAGCTCTTTCAGCTCTCTAACAGATTACCAGGTTCCTTCCAGCTTGTGAACAGCAGGGCTATAGCCAGGTTTTCTTCAATGCTTTGGTTTCTGCTCCACTGTGATGCCAAAAGTGGCTGAAAAAGACCAGCAGATTCAAAAAGACAGAGGAAGACAAGATACCGGTGTGGGTGCATGATGCTTGTTCCCTTAGCCTTATTGCAATGCTTTCCCATTTTTCCTCTCAGAATTCTGCCATGTGAAGTGAGGGGTGGCAGGACTGGCCTGTGTGCTGCTTCTGCTGTCCTAGATGTGCGTGCCCATGGTACCAGTGCACCTCAACTGCCCCATCCTTGCCTGAGATCCCTGGACAAGCCTCCAAGGAGCTAACGGGCTAACGCTTCATATCCACCAAGGGCTGCAATCCACCTCTAAAAGATGCTGCACTTCAGTAACAGGGTGCCCAGCCATGCATGCTCCCCCTCTCCTGGGGCCACCGCTCCAGTCTGTGTCCTGGATGCCCGTGTCCTCGCACAGAGTTCTTTTCTCTCAGTCCATTAGTTTGTTTCCACTGTCATGGCCAGTGGCAGGCACCCAGCTCTGAAAGCTGTATTAAAAGCCAGGTCAATACCAGTCCTTGCTTATTCCCTCTGGGGCAAATAAATAAATAATAAAAGGAGGGAGGGACTTCAGTAATTAGCAGTGGATAGGAGAGGTGGGACAGGGACCCACATGGGAAAACGAGACTGCATATCGAGTTACACACAGGGAAAGACAGGAGGCACTGGGATCCATGAGCTCCTGACCCCACTCTGTGCCCAGTGGGAGGAGTGAGCAGCATCAAGAATTATGCCTTTCCTCTTGTCTTCAGGTGTCCCTTGTCTGCTCTTCTCTCATCCTCCTGCCAGCAACTCTTCCTTTTTTGGCAGGGCTTGCCAAAGGTGTCATATCACTGCTCAGGTGCAGAGCAAACCCATGCAGGGCTGCTGTCCCCCTGCAGAACCTGCACACCAGAATGAGAAAGGGCCACGTCTGGGCCTAGACCCATCTTGTTAGTCTATCCTTGCTCTTTCTCAAATGCCCTCCCATATTACCTCACTTTCTCATCTTCTTTTTTCCTTCCCCCTCCTCCGCCTGCCTGCTGTGTCTGCTTCTTCCTCTCCTGCTATTTCCTTCCTTCCCCTTCTGCTTCTTCCCCCCTTTCTCTTGCTTCTTGAACCAATTCTAAATTTATATCAGAATGCTTTTATTTTTCTGCCTGTAAATCAGGGGCTGGGTGGCACACCGTCTCTTCAGCAATTTCCCCCATAGCACGATGCTTGAGTGCCCAGAGTATCTTCCTGAGCTGCCTGTTTGTCTTTCAACCCTCATAACATCTACAGTTTTGAAGGAGCGATTCTGCTGTCCCTGAAGGGAAAAAAACCCCAGGTTTTCATGCTTTTTGTGAAATAACAAAGCAATGGTACAGGTCTAGCTCCGGTTGACACCCTCTCTCATCTTCCCTAGTTCTTACTTGCCTCTAGAGAAAAAAGATGTGGCTTGTGGGGTTTTTTTTAATATTTCTTTGAGCCTTAACTCTAGAGTGGGGTCTTGCATGTCTCTGTCTCCACATCACAGAATCACTAGGTTGGAAAAGACCCACTGGATCATGGAGTCCAACCATTCCTATCAATCACTAAACCATGCCCCTCAGCAGAGACATCAAGCACATCTATCACCCTCCCCTGGCCAAAACTCTTTTTATCTCCAAAGTAAGCAAGATTGTTTGACCCATCTTACTGGTAATTATAACACAAACGCTTCTCTCCCTCCACGCGTGTTGTATGATCTTCTTCCCAAGCAAATTCTCTGAGCCTCTTACCATAGGTCTTTACCAGGAGGGTGCAGGGAACCCTGATGGTGGAGCTTCCACGCACGAATGCCATATAAAGAGCAAACACCAGCACTAGTAATTCTCACCAGTCTTAATACCAGGCTGCAGCCTTGGGGTCTCTCCTTTGCTTCCAAACCTCCCCCTGTGATATTAGACTTTATTAAAAATAAATAGTTACAAATTCAGTTTTACAGCTGACGGCAGCAAGGAGAAGAACAGAGAAGGTGAAAGGAGCAAGTTGAGGGTCTGCTGTCCAGTTAGGTCACTTGTCTGTCATCCCGGCCGTGCTCTGCCAGGGAGCAGCCTGATTGTGCTAGCACAGGGCTCTGCCTCCTCTGCCAGGCATGTCAGGAGAGGAGCAGGGTGTGTTTTTCAAGAGGACCAGGAGAACTGAGTCTGAATCTGTGGAGCTGAGCTGCTTCTGGAGGTGACAGATGCCAAAAGCCAAGGAGAGTGTAGAGCAGGTTACGCAGAATGTCCTTCTCTCCTAGCATGGCATTTGCAGTGGAAGAATATGGATTTCAGTTCTCGTTCTCTTTTATATGCAGTCACCTGTAATGAGCAACAAACATGCAAGTAAACCCCTCCCTTGAGATCCTTCCCCACTCCCTCCAGAAGCTCTAAACTATCCCATTCATCCTCATCAGGTCAGTGCTTGGGTATTGCTCCTCTTCTAGTGACAGTCATAACTCTTGACAGTCATGGGGGTTACCCACACACAGAGGGGACAGAAAGTCTGCTGTTGCCTCACAGCAGAAACACTTCGTGCGGATCCCAGTCTGTCCGTTGAGGGCAGGGACTCCTGTTATCTTTCCAGAGATGAGAAACCAGCCATGCTGCTCTCCTTTCTCTGGGCAAGAAAGGAGTCCTAGCACAAGCTGCACACACGGGAAGAGTGGTGTATCCTCACTCCTCTTCCAGGCAGTATGACTTCATGGGAAAGGGAATATATCAGAGCAGCTCCAGGCTGTGATGCACTCAGGGGCTGAGAGGCAGTCATGGGAGAAATTTTTTGGTGGGCAAGGGACTTATCCAGCTATGTAAGGGTGCAGAATGGAGGAGGAGACGGTGGGCAATGGTTGTGGAACAAGGAGGCTGGAGGAGTTAGATGGCCGACTCCCTGCGGTATGAGATTGTATCTAGGGGCAGAGTTGCCTGGAGCCGCTCCAGGTCCAAATGACTCCCAAAATCCATCATCTGGATGACACCTCCCTCTTCTGTAGTGCTGCCCCCTAACACCACACCTACTTCGTCATCATCTTCATCTTCATCTTGACTGACAAGAGCCAGCTCGTTCTCATAGCAGAAGGCACTGGGAGGTGGGGGAGAAGGTAAGATAGTCATCTTGCTTTCTTGCAGCTCCCGGGCTGAGCAGCAAGGAGTGCCAGCTACCTCGTAGGTCTTGTGAAAGCGCGAATAATCCACTTTGTAGTGGTTCTTTTCCTCAAACACAACTGGTTCAAAACGGTGACCCCAAAGGATTTCACTAGCAAGGTAAGAACTTCGTGCTTGTGTGGTCATGGCTGTGGCTTCCACCATCCCCTCCAGGATAACAACAATCTCAAAGTTCTCTGTCTCCAGCTCCTCCTTTCCAATCCCATAGAGCGGGCTCTCCTCATCAATCTCATGAACAATAATAATGGGTGAGACCAGAAATATACGATCGAGGCCCACATCATAGCCCACATTGAGGTCCCGTTGGTCCAGGGGAAGGTACTCCCCTTCCTGCGTCATGTAGGGTTTGATGAGCTGGGCTCGGACGTGGGCCTCCACAATGTGGCTCCTCCTCAGGTTGCCCACCCGCCACATGAGGCACAGCTTGCCATCTCGCACGGAGATGACCGCGTGGTGGCTGAAGAGGAGGGTCTGGGCCCGCTTCTTGGGCCTCGCCATCTTGGCCATGATGGTGCCAATCATGAAGGAGTCAATAACACAGCCCACAATGGACTGGACCACCACTGCCATGATAGCCAGCGGGCACTCCTCAGTTACGCAGCGGAAGCCGTACCCAATGGTTGTCTGTGTCTCCACTGAGAAAAGAAAAGCCCCTAGGAAGCTGTTCACGTGCATGATGCAGGGCTTGAGGAGAGAGGGGCCACCTCCCACCACTGGCGCATTGAGGTCACCATGAAAGAAAGCAATGCACCAGAAGAGGAAGCCGAAGAAGAGCCAGGAGACCAGGAAAGCAGCAGAGAAGATCATAAGCATGTACCGCCAGCGCGTGTCCACACACGTGGTGAAGATGTCAGCCATGTAGCGCTGAGACTTATTGCTCAGATTGGCGAAGTAGACATTGCACTGGCCATTCTTCTTGACAAAGCGGTTGCGGTGCTTCCGCCGGGGAGCGTGGCCCTTCCCGTTCCTACTGTGCCCGTTCATACTGCCCAGTGTAGAGACCTTGTGTCCATCCTCTTCGGTCGAGACAATGCTGTACCTGAAAGAGAAGAAACAGGCAGAAATTCATGAAGAACAACAGCAACTACTGAGACAGCAAGGGTGGGGGATGTGGGTGGCTCACAAGGCTATAATATTGTGATGCTGAATATCACAACATCATGTTTCTATGGTTATTGCACCATGGTGCCTCCCTGACCAAATTAGTGGAGCTTGACCACAGTACCTACTGTCTTGCTGCCAGCAGGTTGTATCTAGCAATGTCCTGACAGGGTAGCAAAGCAAAGAAGCTTGCAGCATTGTGCTTCCTTCCAGCCTTTTTGGTGAGGATGGACCCAAGGCTTTGAAACCTGACAGCTGCTGGGACAGCTAGGAAGTTCATGGTCTCGCCATGTTTTGATCCTGACATTATATAAGGTCATGAGTTTCTATTTTCTCCTCCTATCTCCTCACTGATTTCATGGTGTGTCAGTGACAATGTTTATACACTTCCTGCACTCAGGACAATTCTGTTGCCACAGCAACGTGCGTGGCTCCCAGCATCCAGCGTCCAAAGCCAAAGGTGTAATTTGGAGATCAACAGCCAAAGCGATGGCAGATTTCCCTGGGAGAAGCTCCCCACACACTTTCTGGGAGACACATGTCCCTCTGGCTCCCCTCCCTCACACGCGGCACTGCCACTGTTTGGTCTACGGTTGGAGACAGTCCTTAAAGATCAGATGGTAGAAAATGCTCTGACCATCGAGGAATTCAAGGGAGTGCACAGACCTACCAAGACAACTCTGCCCTCACGAGAGCACATGTGGAGAAGCACATGTGGCTGGAGTTGGGGACTCCTGAGGGCAGGGAGCTTCTGCAGAACTGCTTGAATACATAATTTCTGGTCCAGCAGCAAGCAGAGTTCTGCTTCTCCTCTGCACCTCTCCTCTGACCACTGCCCCACGTATGCTGTGTCTTGCATTGGAGAAGGGACCATAGCTTGGAGCACGAGAGCCCCTGGCAGATAATTTGAGAAGAATATGACCGAAAGTCAGGTGGAAGGTAAGGTTTAAAGGGGCCAGAGGAGGATCAGGCCACTCTGGGCAGCAGCAGTCCTGGAGAAGGGAGTTACTCACCGGTTGACTCGGACGCTGCCCATGGCTTGCTGTATCATCAAGTGTCAGGGGGCTGTGGGAGCTGGGAGGGCGTGGGATCTCATGCAGCAGCAGTACTCACATGGGACCGGGTGGCTCCAGGCTTCACCTCCAGCGAGCTGGGGCCGGTGCTGCCATTGCCATTGCTCCCAGGCACACGCCTTGCAGAGAAGGACCAAGTGAAACCCAGTCAGAGCCTCCCTTGAAAGCACCCAGCCCAGTCCCGGAGTCAGGGGCGCAGGTCTCCCACCCTTTTGCTCAAGAGGGATCCAGAGGTGTCCACAGGGCACCGTGATGTAGCCTGGCTTGGGCAGGTGAGTTGCTGGTGAATGCAGACCGGGTTGCAGGACCTGCAGCCCCCATGCTCCCCAGCATCTACCTGGAGGAGAGGTGCAGGGCTGGCTGGTCGCTGCTCTCCAGATCAAGGGCACGACAGCTGAGCAGCTTGCAAGGCCCTTGCCCTGAGCCATTATATTAATATCATAGCTTACACCAGAATGAGAGCTCAGCCAGGCTAAATACCTTGCACACAAGGACTCACAAAGCACAGATACACACAGCAACCCTCAGGGAACCCCATCATTCCAGCCTGACCTACAGGGGATTTATTTCCAGGCAGTGCAGAACAACCCCCTCTGTTTCAAAGAGGAGAATAAAAGTGATAAGTAGAGCCAAAAAGGAGAACTGATGGAAAGGAAGGTTTAAGGGTAGCCAAGGAGAAGCAAGTTAGAGCAAACAGACCTTGTGAGGTGCTCAGTGTACAGCATCCAAGGAGTCGCTCAGCAGCAGAGCCCTGGGAAGGATGTCCAGGAGATGTTACGTCCCAACCTGGTCCTCCCCGAACTGAAGAACAGGGAAATGAAAGACTCAAGAGCCGACCTATCCCGCTTGCCTAGAGCTGCTGGAAAGTGAAATGCAGTGAGGGGGTAATGACTCACAGATTAGGAAGGGCTTTGTATACCCATGCTAATCCTGCACTGTAACCTTTGGATTACAGCAGCCGGTGCAGAGTGCAGGACGCGGACACAGCCAGCTACTTTGCTTCCTCGCAGCCCCACTGATGAGCAACCTGTGGTTGCCATTTCTGGGTCAAATCCAAGGTTATGAGCTGCTCGCAAGGGGTCACTTCAGAAAAGTAACAAGTTATATTGTCAGGGACAGAAAATCTGGTGAGAACGGTCCTTGTCTCATCACCAGAGTTGCAGAACAGGGCTTCATGTGGCTATCTATGGATGACCACCAGCTTTCCCTAGTTAGGAGCACAGACTAGAAAGTATCAACTAAAGATCTCCAGATATTACCTCTGATGTGCAAGCACTGCCATTGTTAGGTTTGGGATGAAGATTAACCGGTAGTCTCTCCTCCAGAGAACAAGGTTACTGAATTAGCTTAAGCCCTGCGGCAAAATAAATAGGCTTGTTCAGACCAGGCATATTGTGGGACCAGGAGAAGACAGCGGTCTTGCGGTCCACAACTCACCATATAAAAGTAAAAGTGAAGAACTGCCCAAAAATTCCCATCAGGAAAAAAAACTCTTTGGCTCTGGACTCTGCCAGCACCCACCCTCTCACCACCCTACAACATCCAAGTCTTTAAGGAGGGTTGTTTTGGCCAGGAAATTACGCTGTGCGGCTGGGTAAACCTACAGCAGAAACTGGGGTGGGTAACCTAAGCTCATCAGAAATACTGAGGGATTACCAGGTGATGAAGAAAGGTTACTTCATGCCCACAGATAGTCCCACTAGGATAAAGCTAAGACGTATCTTCAGAGATTACATGGGGAGTGTGGACTGCAGGTGTTTAGGAAGTGACAAAGGTGAGTAATTTAGGTTTACCCTTATATGCCAGCTCCAGCCAGGAGAGAAAGTGCATCCTGTCCAACCAGCACTTTCCTTGGTCAGCACAGGCAAGCCAAGCTCATCCCTAGCCACCGCTGACATTGATAACTTGAGGAAAGGCACTGCCACAGTTCACATATGGATATTTCCCAACTTCCTAAAGGTTTCTGACCACTACTGTTACCTCTCTCTCCAGCTGAAGGAATGGGTGCACAGTCTCTAGAGATCTCACATTTCTGGCCCAGGTGGTGGCCGGCTCCAAAAGAAGAGTAAGAAAGAGCTAAGGAGCTTCTGTCCTCTGGGATCATACCTAACAGCACCTGAATCTCTGTTCTCACCTTCTGCAACTCACCAAGAAGGAGCAAAGGAAGCAGACGAAAGGCAGGTACCACAAGGTCTGTGCTCATTGCCGTTTCTGGATGGTACAGGTGCATGAAGGGATGGGCATGTTGTTTAAGAGCACTGCACTCGGTGTCGCTTTGCTTCCTCCTTGCTTCCACGTGGGACCTCAAGTCAGTAGAGAAGTGAGATGGCCTCTTGCACAGAGGCCACCACGGCTGGACCTTGCAGCTCAGAGCCTGAGAAGCATTTGCTGCTGGCTCTACAGTGCCAGAACAGAGCATCAGCACCTAAAACTACGCCACTGCCTGCAATTTGTACTTAATAAGAAGTACCTTTCCATGAAGAGTAAAGGCTAACAATTTGAATGCATACATTCCAGCACATGAGAACAAATGGCTATAGTGGCTGTATAGTATATGCAATGTATATAATGGCTGTAGTGGGAGATGAGCAGTCTTGGTCCATCCTCTCAGTCATGGGACCCACACAAAGTTTAGTTGATAGCTCTTTTTCTGCTTCAACTTCAGAAATTTTGCTGGTAGATTTAATATCTCGCCAACAAAATGCAGGGACTCCACCCCAGTGGGAAGCTCTCTGATGGACCAGTTTGCACCCACTTTTATCTTTTGAAGGTTCTACCAGACAAAGTCTATGTGGTTCACATATTCCAGGTTGGTCATTTGGCCCACTCTCAGGTTTTTGTTCTCGGATGTGGAGATCTTCATCTCTTACTGGAAAATAAAGATCTCCTGCTTTAGCTTCTCCACATTGCTTTCTATTACCAGAGACCATTGGGTCATTGGCTGGAGACTCCTCTCAGTCCACTAGACAAAGGACTGTAGCTCCTGGGCTTCCCTTTCCTCTTTGGCCAGGCTGGCTTCCCAGCTCCTGCACCATGCACGCTTTATGGCCCAAGGAGCTCTGCATGCCCTTGATCATTTTCCTGAACATGTCCGAGGTCAGCTGCAGAGACAGGAGCTCCCAGTCCCGGATGGCCGGTGGGGCTCTGCTCCCCTGACAGGCTCTGGGGAGCCCAGATAAGGGTCACTGTCACGGACCCATGGGGATTCCATTCCCAAGTGCTTGTCTCTGCTACAGTGGGAAGAGTCATAGAAGCCACACAGCAGCTTGGAGAACGTGAGACTTCTGGTACACTGGAAGGTGATGGGTCCAGCTGTGGTCTTCATCTTCAGATAAGCTGCCAGGCACTTCTGTCTCCTTGTAAACGGTTCCTGAAACTCCTCATCTTCCTTCTTAAATTCTGGTGTATGCTTGGTTAACCTCTTGGTGTATGTTCTATTTTTCTCTCAATCTTTCACCATGTCAGAGTGCCTGGGATTTAGGGAAAATGGGATAGGTTCCCCCAGATCCTCCACCTGGCTGTTACCTGAGCTGTCACAGCTCTTGCACTCTGGTGGAGGATGTGCAGTGGCAGGGGCAGCTGAATTTGTCGTCATTGTCGTCATCATCATAATTATCTTCCAAGTCCTGAGATTCTGGGCAGACCCTCTCCATTGCCCTAGAGATGCCAAGGAGATGTGACATTTTTCAGGATGCTTTGGGCAGCAGCAAGTGGGAGGATCCAAATTATCCTCCAGGAGCCTGGGTCATGCAAGCAGGTGACACTGACAAGAAGTGTGCCGGTTTCTGCAGCTTCAGCAACACTTATTGGGGAGAAGGCAGTCACTAAAATCCTTCCACTTAGAGCACCAGGGTGACTGGGAGGGCAGCAGAGAGGAGAATCGGGTATCTCTCTGTCCTTGCTACGGGAAGAATAGGAATCACCAGGGTCTGTGAGTCAGGATAAGGGGGAATGGTCTCTAGCACCGCCAGGGGAGATTCAAGCTGGACATCAGGAAAGAATATTTCATGGAAAGAATCACTGGGCACTGGCAGGGGCTGCCCAGGGAGGTGGTTGAGTCACCTTCCCTGGAGGTGTTTAAAGGACAGGTGGATGAGGCGCTGAGGGGCATGGTTTAGTGATTGATAGGAATGGTTGGATTCAATGATCTGGTGGGTCTTTTCCAACCTGGCGATTCTACGATTCTATGATATGATTATATGACTTCACTGCCAGATGTGAGGTCATGACCATTGAGGAGAGGAATAAATCAACTGCAAAAGTGTCTTTTTTGGTAGCACAAGGATAATCTGGATCCTCGTGGCCACAGAGCTGATCCCACCTCAGGGATGCTGCCTGTGGGGAGAGAGAGGCTCATAAAGCCCCGGAAACCTCCAGTGTGCAACAGGGACAGGAATGGGCTGGCCTCAGACGGGCAGTGTGGGGCAGAGAGGACAACCCTGCCCTGCAGACTATTGAGACGTCTCCAGCAGCAAGGTCAAGCCACCGGCGTTTTGATGCCAGAGCTCATCCTGGGCAGAGACCAGAGGCATTGCCCTGAGCTGGCCGGCTGGCAAGGAGTCTGCGCTGCGGTGCTGCCGATATGATTCATCCCCTGCTGCCAGCTGGCACAGGGAAGCATTAGTAATACTGGGTACCACAAACTCAGAGCGGCACGAGCCAGGAGACAAACGAAAATAAACCCACTTACCACTTCCACCCCAACACACCCTCACCACGCACAGTGCCACCATGGGAAAGACAGACAGGCAGGCGAGAAGCCCGGGACTTGGCACTGCCGTGGTGTTGGGCCAGCATTTGCTCTAGGCCCCTGGAGATGCCCCACCAGGAGGTGATACTCCCAATGTCCCTCCTCAGGAGATGGTGGCCATGGGCCATTGAATCATTGAATCATAGAATCATAGAACAACCAGGTTGGAAGGGACCCATCGGATCATCTAGTCCAACCATTCCTAAACCAAGTCTCTCAAGACCTCATCTACCTGTGCCTTAAACACCTCCAGGGAAGGGGAATCAACCACCTCCCTGGGCAGCCTATTCCAATGCCCAATGACCCTCTGTGTGAAAAACCTCCTCCTAATATCCAGCCTAAATCTCCCCTGGTGGAGCTTGAGGTCATTCCCTCTTGTCCTGTCCCCTGTCACTTGGGAGAAGAGGCCAGCTCCCTCCTCTCTACAACCTCCTTTCAGATAGTTGTAGAGAGCAATGAGGTCTCCTCTCAACCTCCTCTTCTCCAGGCTAAACACCCCCAGCTCTCTCAGCCGCTCCTCATAGGGCCTGTTCTCCAGCCCCTTCACCAGCTTCGTCGCTCTTCTCTGGACTTGCTCCAGAGCCTCAACATCCTTCTTGTGGTGAGGGGCCCAGAACTGGACACAGTATTCAAGGAGCGGCCTCACCAGTGCTGAGTACAGAGCACTGAGTACTTCCTTCCATCCCAAATAATTTCACCACCCTGTGCCCTAGATTGAGCAGTGCTGGGGACACCACTGCCGTGCTGCCGTCATCCCTGCCTTCCCGGGTGACACCAGCTCCAGCAGCACAAGCCATTGCACCAGCTCCCACTGGTGCTGCTCTGACTCCAAGAAGACACGTGGGGCCAGGCTTCTGCCATTGTTTTCTGAGGGATCTGTGGGCTAATAATAACATCGGGGCATGTGGTGCTGATGCAATGCCTCCAGCGTTCCATCCCTCTACACGGTGCCTTGCACATCCGAGGCTTTCTCCAGCCCCTGCCAGAGCAGATCATATCTGACAATCCTGTCTTAAATTTGTGATGGAAGAGTCTCATGAAACAGAACAGAAAAGTCCACGCCGAAGCACTCCCCCACTTCTCTTTTTATAACAACCGTATCTGGTGCTCTGGGACATACACAGTGAACGGCGATGATGGAAAAATCCCAGGGTATTTTTACACTCTTCGTCTTTGCTTTATCTGGAGTTGTCTGGCAAATGCTTCCCTCCTGTCTGTGGTCAATACCTCGATACCGCAGCCACTGGTTGTACTGCATCTTGTGCCTTTATTCCTCTTTAGTGGCCGGGGAGCATCCTCTGGTGTTGAGAGCAGCATCCGCAGACCCATCCTGCTTGCCTGGGCACGGTGACAACACGGCAGACACCTTCTTGCCTCTTGAGTTGTCAGGGTAGAAACACCCTCAGAACAGAGGGGACCCCTTGGGCTTTTTACAGAGCCACACAGACTCATGGTACTCAGTTTGTCCTCCCCGTCCTCTTTGTAATTCCATTTTGCATCCTCTTCCTCGCAAATACTCCCAGGGACCCTGCTGGGCCTCCGGGCGCAGTTTGGTGCCGTGGGGCTGTCCTGTGGGGCTGTACGAGCACACTCGAAGGCACAAGCCACCACGCAGGAGAGTTTTTTACCATATTAAAAAGGCAAGTGACATATGGAAGGTGAGGGGAGGAAGCTGTAATCAACTCCATACCATTTTTATATCCACACTTCTGCCTTTTCGTTCAATAATTATAAATAGATCGAGTAAGTGCCAACAGTCCCCATCTGCCCCGCGAGGCACGATCCGCTGACCAGTTTCACTCTCCAAAAGAGGATTTTATTAATGTGCCTCTGCCCAGTTTATACTTTGGGGTGGAGTGAGGGAAGTGGGAGGGGGGGGGGGGGGGAGGTGGGGCTGAAATTTTTTTTCCCACCGTGAAGCCCCGAAGCCTGGGGATGGGTAATATGAAAACAAAACAAAATGATTTGAAGTTAAACCATCTCAGTGTGTGACTCAGAGCTATTCATAGCTCCCCGAAGCCAGCTGCAGCAACGGAGCCAGAAGGATTCTGCCCGTATTATTATTCCAATTACCATCTGAATTAAAAGTTTGAGCAGTGATCAGCCCACATACTGACGGGAGGGGGAGAGGGAAAAAAAAAAAAAAAAAAGCAAGAGAGAAGGAGAGAAAGGGAGAGAAGGAGAAAACACAGATAAAAATGGGATCTATACAAAGGTCCCCGGGATGACAAAGTCGGGAAGAGGCACAGAAAGGTGACAGCATCACCTCCTGCCTGCTCCCACACCGCCCCAGCGATCCCTGCTCTGGCCACACAAACCATGTATCAGCACTGCAAGAGCAACCACCTGCTCCCCAGGATCCTAACCAAGAGCGCAGGGACCCAACAGTGGGTCTTGTGGGACTGGCAGAGGCACTCACCAGCTCTCCTATGGCTGAAATGGGGCTGGGGGACAAGCAGCAAGGGCTGGGGGCATCTGAGCAGGAGTAGAAGGAGAGGATGCACTGGGGTGGTGGCTAGGGAGAAGTCCTTGCTTTTTCTTGTTGAGTGAGGTAAGTGGGTGTTATTCTTCATGGCTTGCGTCACAGGGAAAATTAAATGCTTAGAAGACCCTCAGCCTTCCCTGAGTAATGTTCTTGGCCTAAAAAGGAGCAGGCCTTTTGTGGCAGCCACAGCACAGACTGCATCCTACCTGCTCCCAAGGAAGCACTGCGGCTGACATCCACCCCATTAACCATCCTCCCAAAGCCAAACCCTCCTAAACCCCAAAAGTCTTGTACAAAACCCACTGAACTGAAAAAAACCCCAAAGGTGCTGGGGTGTCCCTGAGGCCCCCACATCCTTAGAGGCTTCGGTGTGCTCAGGTCACTTCCTCCAGCTTCCGAGCATGAAAGCTGGGAGATGCCAGCAAAACCGGCATCTCCCCTAACCTCCCCACCAGGAAATCCCTTTGCTGAGCATCCCACCCTGCAGGAGCCTTGCCGAAAGTCCATTCCCAGCAGTGTTACAACACCTCAGCATCTCTCCAGCACAGAGCCCCTCCTGAGCTCATGGCATCCTGGCCAGGAGGGCTGTCCACATGCATGGAGAAGAATCAGGGATAAGGATCATTATCAGCATGTGGGAAAAGAGGGGCAAATATGGCCAACATCATCTGCCTGCTCGCTGTGGTAAAGAACCTGGGCAGGGACTGATGGTGCCTCTGTGAAGTGCCTATTAAGCCGGGCAAATCAGTTATAAACGGACACAATAACAACAACAGTGGTGACAAAAGGCAAGCAATAGCCTGGGTGAAGCCCACTTTGCATCAAACCTCTGACTGAGAGAGGCTGCAGCCACTGCTCTGAACCCAGCCTCTGCACAAGGGCTGAATTCCCAGCCTGACTCGGCTGTTCAGCGATAGGGAAAAAACCTAAATGCCCCCCCAAGACCCTTGTCGCTACTCTAACAAGGAACCTAGTGGAGTCACCAGCCTCCTGAGGTGTTCCAGCTTCTCCCCTTTCAGTCATACCTGCTAGACACCAGAAATAGAGCTGTAGGAGCATCCCGAGTAAGCCGTAAAACTGCTCTCCTGCAGAGAGGGGATTGACTATCTCCCTACAAGTCTGCTGCCTTGCATTGCTGCATCTTGCTCTACCTGGTTAAACAAATGCACCTGAAAGGAATCAAGCCTAAGTGCTGCCCAACACTCACGCTACAGAGCACAACCCCACCCTCTTTCCCCTGCCTCTCAGCTCTCCAATGCAGCAGGGTCTGCCAGCACAGACGAGCGCAAGTTCTAGAGGGAGAGTGGTGTGAAACAGGGCAGAGCAGCCACGTTTGCAAGCTGGGGCACCTGCGATAACCCCTCGGCCATCTCTGCAGGTTGCTGTCATAGCCCTGCCCCTCCAGGCTGTGATGCTTGCTCCCATACCCTATCTGCTCACCTGCATCTTGCCTGCTTGGACTTGGTGTTGCCTGCAGCTTCTGCCTGGTCACCTCCACCCAGACACAAAACTGGTAGGAGTGATGGGGACAGGAGAGGAGAGGACTTCTGGAGCCACTGGATCTAGTGCGGTGGCAGGCACTGACTCTCCGTAGTGCAGCTGAGCTTTTTGGAGGGATGAAGTGCTTGCCTGCCCAGCCTCTGGAATGCCAAGTGCCCCCACACTCCCTGTGCTGCTGGTGGGACACATCTGTACAGCTCTCATTAGGCTGTCGGGCTGCTTTACCCGCCTCTAGAGCAGAATCACTTCTGACGTCATCTTTCTATACGTCTCTTTTCGGCTGGCCCCTCTGTGCGGGTGCCTAAGCGGGCTGCCACCAAATGCCATGGTCCGGAGCAGAAAGGGAGTGGGTGAGAGGAGATGGGAAAGCATCATTGAATCATAGAATCATAGAATCACCAGGCTGGAAAAGACCCACCGGATCACTGAGTCCAACCATTCCTATCATGCATGTGTGCTGGCACTGCTCGCCAGGGAAGGAAGGAGGAGAGGAGGGATGGAGGAGAGGTTTTGGGGTCTTTTAGAATCATAGAATCATAGAACAACCAGGTTGGAAGGGACCCATCGGATCATCGAGTCCAACCATTTTCTTCAAGCCTTTTGCAGGGAGCAGAGTTGGGGACACTGCCTTCCTTGCTTTTGCACAGCACTAAGCTCCCTCTGAAGTCTTTTGGGAGAAACGTTGCCATAGAAATAGAACAGCCATCCAGATTGTGAGGGTCAGACCCACCGCCAGGGTGGCAGGGGCTAGCACGTGGGGGCAGTGTCAGATCGGAGGATACCTTGCCCTCCATCCTCTGCTACCTCATCTTTGGTGAGGGGGGTGGTGGTGGTGCTGTGAGACAGTGAGAATCAGCTTAAAGGTGGCCCCTTGCCCATCCCAAGCCTTCCATTTCTGAAGTATCAGCATCTCTTCTGAAAAAGGGCTTCAAGACCAATCATCATGGTTGAGTCACCTTCACTGGAGGTGTTTAAGGGACAGGTGGATGAGGCACTAAGGGGCATAGTTTAGCGACAGATAGAAATGGTTGGACTCAATGATCCAGTGGGTCTTTTCCAACATGGTGATTCTATGATTCTAAACCTGATAAAGCCACCTCGTTTGGGGAGGGAAAACCAGTGCTGGTGCCTCCATGGGCTCTGTGCGGGGACTCCCTGCCCTGGGAAGGGGCACGGGAGCAGTACCATCAGGGAACACAAATGCAGCCCAACGTGGTTTTGCAGCGCTGTGAGGAGAGCGCAGATGGCTTCATTTGTTCTTTATCATTCACAGAAGAAGGAGCAGTAGCAGGAGGCTGGGGAGCCACATGCATGTGAGTAAGGGATCGATCACTAAGACGTGAGCATCCATCTATTGATCCCTGGCCTTGCTGGCGGGTTAAGCCAACCCAGCGCAATAACGAGACAGGACAGTGGGAACTTGCTGAGGGCAGATTGCCATTAACTGCTCCGCTCTGCGTCTGCACTGATGTCAGAGCGTGGCAGAAGCAGGTATCCATCACTGTTACCTCCTCTCCCTTGACAGCACCTTCCTGCTAGGGATAACAGCACAAGAATGCAGCTGCTCCCAGTGTGGTGGCCAAGTAGCCAGAGGGGCCAGCAGAGACCCACCTGGCCGGATAACTGCAACCTTCCCCAGCCACTTCCTTGCTTCCCGTCTTTCTTTGCAAACCATGGCAGGGGGTCTGCTGCCAGTCCCGTCCCCCTGAGCCACATCTTTTGGTGCTCAGCCTTGGCATCCAAAGAAGAGAAGAGGTGGTTGAGGAGTTGGGTGGAGGAGAGGGGGCCTCACTTCCCTCCAGATCAACCCTCTCCTGTGCATCTTGTCCATGGCGATCTTCACTATTCCTCTTCTTCCCTACCACCCAACCCATGCCCACTTTTCCCTCCTGAGACACATATTCCCCCTATACTCGTAATTATTGTCAATGACTACAAACAGGGGTGGCCACGTGCCGGGGTGTCTCAGGCATCTGTGGGCGCAACTTCCGATGGTGAATGGAGAGAGGGCATGTCCCGACATCTCTGGGGAGATGTGCTCCTTGAGCACTCCCCGCCCCTGCCTGGGTTCCAGGTGACCCTAAACCCTGAGTCCCTCTCCTCATCTCCCACCTCTCATGGCTTCCTCCTCCCGAGAAGCCAAGGAGGGCATGGAGTGGGGTTTGAGGGCAGTCGTAGGGCCATGTCACCTCTGCCACGTAGCCCCTGCGCATACTATTACCATCTGCCCTTTGCAGTCCACCCCTTGAAGGGAGGAAGGGGAGAAGAGAGAGGCCCTTGATCTACTGTTCACCTTAGCAGGGCTGGAGATGGGGCTGGATATTGGGAACAGGAGATTCCAAGGTCTTAGTAGTGGGATTTGGCTGTCTCCAGGAGATCCGGCCTGGAGGAAGAGCCAGGGGTGTCCAAGGTGGCCTTCCTGCACCATGCAGGTTGCCAGCTGGCTCTCACTCCAGCAGGAATGTGGCCGTGCCAACAGGGAGCAAAGGCAGAGGTTCTCCGACATTTTGCTCATGGCTTCTTCCTGAGATCCTTCACCCAAACCCATTATCCAGAAGACTCTTTGTGCTGTGCCTATCTAGGGGATGTCAGGCCACCACCATCAGGAGCAGAAGAGTCTAGAGGAGCTGGAAGGCAAAGGAGAGGGAGGCAGGTCTGGAGTTCAATAAGCTCCATGGGCAGCGGGAAGAGCCAACACAGCCACTTCAGCTCTGGTTGCACCAGAGTGCTTGGAGAACAGGTCTCTGGCTCTGTTCTTTTCTGAGAACCAGCCGGGACCATCACTCGAGCAGAGCAGGAGAAGCAAGAGGTGAGCGAGACCCAGCCTTGGGCGAGAAGGTGCTAAAGAAACACAAAGAGCCCAAAAACCGAAGAAGTTACCTGCAAAACTGACCAAAGTCAGGATGGTGAGGGGCAGGGAGGGAAGCTGGGGAGGTTGACAGGGGGGGTAACCACCCCAGCCCCTTGCCCGCTGCTGCCTCGGTAGCCGTATAGGCACACACCATGCACACAGGCAACTTTTATCATTCCCTGGCACTCTCACACGAGCACGCATCTCTCTCTCTAAGTTATATTTATAGCTATTCCTCAGAGCGAGCACGGATGAAACAATACCTTCTTTTCCTAAGGAAAAAAAAAAAAACCCTTCCTGCTCTCGTGCCAGCGAGAGGAGCAGCTTGCCCCTGCACAGCCTCTTACCCGTGTCCTGCCGAGGGCTGCCGCCTGCTCCAGCCGTTCCGAGCCAACATCAGAGGAAGGGGAAAGCGTCTGGTTTCTCCATCTCACCATGAAACGCCTCAGTCAGACCGGAGGAATCGGGGAGGTCTCTCAGCAGCCCTTGCTTGCCTCTGACTTGTTTTTTTTTATTTCTGTTTCCCCCCAGGAGCTACTTCTCCACCACGACCTGCTCCTCTCCTAACTCTGCCCTGCCCACGCCAGTGCTCTCCTCCTGCCTCCCTCTTCTCAGCATATTTTCCTCCCAGGAGTGTCCATCCCACGGAGCGCCGATGTGCCTTCACGGCTTGGTGATGGGTTCAGGTCTCTCCCTCCTGCCTGGCTCCCTCTTTCCTCAACATTATTTGCCCATGCCCTCTCTCTGCCCCCTTCCTCTAGTTCCCAAATCTCCTCTCTCCCCTCCACTCTTCCTCCCTTTGCGCTCCGCTCCCTTTCCGTGGCTGCCTCTCCCCCTCGCTGATTGCTATGCAGTCTGTAGCTGAGAAGTCAGTAACTCTGTGGTAGGATCCAACAGCTTTCCGCTACTTTAGCCCATCCTCGCGTGTGAGCTCAGAGCCACGGACGCACGGTTGCAGAGCTGCTGTGGGGGAGACGAGAGCGCAACCATCGGCGGTGGGAAGGGGATGGCGGAGCCACCGGACGACCCAGGGAGGCAAATCCTCCTGCCAGGCTGGGCTGAAATATCCCTGCTGGGTTTTTCCCCCCTCCCCTTTCTTGAGCTTAGGGTGCTGGGCTGACACCTCACCCTGAGGAAGGACCAGGCTTTCCAAGCTTGTTCAGACCTTTGGCCCTGGGGCATCACATCCCCACATCCACAGCTCAGCCTCCTCACCCTGCAGGGCAGTTGGGGCTGCTGGGGACAGAGATGGACACACAGGCAAGGAGGGACCAACCCTCAGGGGTCCAGGATGGTGTGTGGCTGCCTCACTGGGAAACTTGGCCTGGAAACTTCCCCTGACTCTTCAGAGCTGGCAGAGTCTCAAGGGCCCTTGTATAAGAAACTACGTGGCCAGTAGGTCCAGGGAGGTTATTCTCCCTCTGTACTTGGCACTGGTGAGACTGCTCCTCAAATCCTGTGTTCAGTTCTGGGCCCCTCACCACAAGAAGGATGTTGAGGCTCTGGAGCAAGTCCAGAGAAGAGCCACGAAGCTGGTGAAGGGGCTGGAGAACAGGCCCTATGAGGAGCGGCTGAGAGAGCTGGGGTTGTTTAGCCTGGAGAAGAGGAGGCTGAGAGGAGATCTCATTACTCTCTACAACTACCTGAAAGGAGGTTTTGGAGAGGAGGGTGCTGGCCTCTTCTCCCAAGTGCCAGGGGACAGGACAAGAGGAATTGGCCTCAAGCTCCACTAGGGGAGGTTTAGACTGGACACCAGGAATTACTTTTCATGGAAAGGGTCATTGGGCACTGGCAGAGGCTACCCAGGGAGATGGTTGAGTCACCTTCCCTGGAGGTGTTTAAGGGACGGGTGGATGAGGCGCTGAGGGACATGGTTTAGTGTTTGATAGGAATGGTTGGACTCGATGATCCAGTGGGTCCTTTCCAACCTAGTGATTCTATGATTCTAAATGATCCTGACATCCCATGGCACACAGGTGCCCCCTCACACAACACGCCGCAGGAACCTCTGTCCCCCACCAGCATCAGTGAGCACCTTCGCAGAGAGCACAGCCCACTTTCGCTTGGCAAAGCCACCCAGGGGTAGCAGAAGGTGTTTTTACTAGGTCTCTGTGCAGACAAGCATCTGCAAATGCGGACTGTGTCAGCCTCCTGCACCAGCCAGCTCTCCCCGTCCTCCCAGTGGCTGCTCCCCAGTGCTCAAAGCAGTGTCCCGAGGAGCCATGGCACCCAGATGGAGTGGAGCCAGCCTGCTCCCTGTGTCCCTTCTGCAGCTATCCCTTTCCTCATCTAGGTTCAGAGGGAGGTTTTAACTTTTCCAAAATCCCCAGGGTCCGTTGGAGCTGCACACGGAGTGCCACCCCCTCGGGAGCTGTGCAGGCACCATGTGGCAAAGCATAGTTGCTCTCCGGCATGAAAACAGACCTTTCCCCTCTGTGCTGTAAAGGGAGGAAGATGCTGCTGAGATATCTTGCTCCTTCACCATGTGGGCGAAGCTGCCAGGGACCTGTGTACCCCTGCAGACCTCTCAGCTCCCAGATGGGTTTCACCCTCTCAGCCTTTTACTCCTCATCTCTGGCAACCCCTGCAACCACGCTGTGTTTCCTGGGCAGCGAGAGGATGAAGAGCTGCCTCTTGTGCAGAGCACAGCACTCTGGCACAGCCAGGAGGATATCGGCATGGCAGGGGCTATTGGGAAGGATGTGAAGATGGATGCCACCAGCCCCTTGGTGTCCTGGTGCCTCTGCGGTGCCGTGCCCTGGCCACCCCAGGCCCGCTGGCCCCAGCAGTGGGGTGGCTCACACTCTCCGCCCCCGCCCGTCTCCACCAGCACCGTCTTTAATAAGAAGCGTGGAATATTTTAGCACCTATGGAAAAGCCACCACAGACGGTGGTGGCAGCCGTTGCCAGGGAGACGCTCCCAAAAATAGCCCCACTCCGCCAACCTTTCCCGATGCCTCTGTGGGGATGGGGGAGGTAGAGGAATGGAGGGATGGGTGGAGGAATGTTTGGAGGGGATGGGTGGAGGGGTAGAGGGGTGGATAGAGGGATGGAGGGATGGGTGGAAGGGGAAGCAGGAGCTGCTGGAAGGTTATATGGTTGGACTAGAAGATCCGATGGGTCCCTTCCAATCTGGTTGTTCTGCGATTCTGTGATTCTGTTATCAAGTACCACTTGACCCCTCTCCTGCCTGGGGATGAAGACAAGTGTAACTACTGCACCAGCAGCATGTGCTTGGACACCTGTGGTCCCACTTATCTGTAATACTTGCTAAGCCAACACAAGCCCTCAGGTCTTCTCTGCCCTGGGCAGGTCTGACTTTGAGTGTTTAGACCAGATAACTGTTTTAGGCTCCTTAACACCTGCCAGGCTCTCTCTGCCACCCACCTTCAACCATCCCATCTCCATCCCCACTGCTCTGGAACCGCCCCAGCCAAGCTGTTGTGGTCACAGGGGCAACGGTCATGAGGAACTGAGGTGGCTCATGAGGCTCATCACCTCCAGGAATGCCAAATTACTCCCCTCTCTGGAACCACTCTGGAATGAATCCTAGGGGCTGCCCACCCTCTTAGAGGGACTGGATGTAGCGCAAGACACGACCTGCAGCAGAAATGGAAGGCGAGTCCAAACAGTAGCCTGGAGGGGAAGGTGCGGAAACCTTTCTGGTGGCAGGAAACAAATGCTTTATTGGGAAAGAAACACCCTTCTCCCATCTTCTCATGCCATTGGCATCACCTCAGACAGGCAGAGATGAGGAAGAGCCCTCGATGGAGCTGCCGCTGCCTGGTCTTTGCAGGAGAAGGAGCCTTCCAGACCAGTGAAAGCATAAAGGGAATCCCAAAATTAGAACTAAAGGGGGGGAGGTGGAGAAAAATTAACGAAACAAACCCAAATTCCCATTTTTAATGCCAAATCCCAGCTCGCTAGCCTCCCTGTCACCCTGGCGACATTCCTAGTTGTCACTATGGAAACAGGAGGCATGGAGAGAGCATCACCATGTGGGGTGGTGGCAGCGCCCAGCATTATTTTGGGAGGCAGGGAGACACCCAGTGCAAGGCACTTCACATTGTGGCAGGGAGGGAGGAGGGAAGGTTTATTTTTACTTGCTCTCGCTTCATGTGCCAGTTTTCCCTTCTCTAAGCTCCTAGCTGCCCCTCGCTTTCCCAGCAGCTTTCCCATGGTCCTCCCGCAGGCTGCATAGGGGTGTCCCATGAGGAGACCCCAGGCCCATCACTGTATCAGAGCTGGATGTGCTCAGTTGGGTTGTTCCCACGAAGTCCCTCTGATGGTCACCTCACGTGGCAGTTCCCGGTATCACAGCAAGAGGTTCACAGCTTGGCTTGGGCCAATCATCTCTTCTTGGGAAGGTGCAAGGCGGAAAGAATATGTGTTTGCCGCTGACAACAGTCTTACCCCTGCAACAGGTTTCATCCTCAGGGTGGGACAAGAAGCCACAATGGGGAGCAGAGGAACAAGAGGATGACATTCTTGAGGGACTTGGTTTAGTGTTTGATAGGAATGGTTGGACTAGAAGATCCGATGGGTCCCTTCCAACCTGGTTGTTCTATGATTCTATGTCATGGCCTCTCAGATGTTGTGCTTAGAGAGGACCTGCTGGAAGAGACAAAACCTCCCATCCCTGCTCCATGGCTCAAACCTCTCTCTCTGCCCACCTCTGAAAGGACCTGGGACACCAGGGACCTGCTGGACCACCGGGGCTGGGGTTTGGCTTCCAGCAGCACCTGCATGGTCCTGCAGGGCATTGCTGAAACTCACGTGGCTCTACTCCGATGGCTGGAAACCCCACTTCAGCCAGTCCCTACCCCATAGCTCCAGTGCCAGCGCTGTCCTTCAGTGGAACCTGCTCTTCTCCCACTGAATCATAGAATCATAGAATCACAGAAGAATCAGGTTGGAAAAGACCCACCAGATCATCGAGTCCAACCATTCCTATCAAACACTAAACCATGTCCCTCAAGACCTCATCCACCCATGCCTTAAACACCTCCAGGGAAGGTGAATCAACCACCTCCCTGGGCAGCCTATTCCAATGCCCAATGACCCTTTCTGTGAAAAACTTCCTCCTAATGTCTAGCCTAAATCTCCCCTGGCGGAGCTTGAGGCCATTCCCTCTTGTCCTGTCCCCTGTCACTTGGGAGAAGAGGCCAGCTCCCTCCTCTCTACAACCTCCTTTCAGGTAGTTGTAGAGAGTAATGAGGTCTCTTCTCAGCCTCCTGTTCTCGAGGTGAACTCCAAATGTCCTGGCCAGGGGCAGGCAAAGCCCTCCTATTTTGTCATGGGATAGAGTGTTTTCCAGCCTGGCATGAGAATGTGGCTGGAAAAGCCCGGTGTGGCAGGTGCTGAAGCGGCAGAGGGAAAACACAGCAGTGAGCCTAATGGGCAGGAAGGAAATGTATGCAAATATATTCAGAAAAGAATCCGGTGATGCTAATAGACTTGTTAGTCCTCTCAGGCAGCACCAGGAATAATATTTTTACACTTTAATCATTAAAGAATTTACTCCAAGTGAGCCCATAAGGACAGAAGGAGACGCAGAGGAGATGGCCACAGAAAACAGATGGGGTCAGGGTGGGTTCCCAGGCAAGAGCAGGTGGGATTGTGCAACCTGTAAGTAATCAAATTAGGCTCAGAGCCAGATGTGATTTGCTCATGGCTGAGACAATAACTTAAAATATCCATTTGGTGGTATCAAAGCAACTTTATATTAGTGATTGGATCATGAGAAGAGGAGGCTGAGAGGAGACCTCATTACTCCCTACATCTACCTGAAGGGAGGTTGTAGAGAGGAGGTTGCTGGCCTCTTCTCCCAAGTGACAGGGGACAGGACAAGAGGGAATGGCCTCAAGCTCCACCAGGGGAGATTTAGGCTAGAGATTAGGAGGAAGTTTTTCACAGAAAGGGTCATTGGGCATTGGAATAAGCTGCCCAGGGAGGTAGTTGATTCCCCTTCCCTGGAGGTGTTTAAGGCACAGGTGGATGAGGTCCTGAGGGACATGGTTTAGTGTTTGATAGGAATAGTTGGACTCGATGATCTGGTGGGTCCCTTCCAACCTGGTTGTTCTATGATTCTATGATTCCATGTGATGTGGAGGTCTTCTCGTTACTGGCATTAGACCTCCCATGGTAACCACTCCTACAAGGACAAGGTTTATTCCAACCAGGCTGGTCAGCCAGGGCTGTTTCTGAATACATGAAAACTTTATAACCATCACTGCTAAGCTCCATATCTAAAGGGGGCTACAGGAAAGCTGGGGAGGGACTCGTTGCCAGGGAGTGCAGTGACAGGATGAGGAGTAAAAGTTTTAAAATAAAAAAGGGTAGTTTGACATTAGATATTAGGAAGAAATGTTTTCCGTTAAGGGTGGTGAGACACTGGCATGGGTTGCCCAGGGAAGTCGGGGTCGCCCCATCCCTGGAGATGTTTAAGGTCAGGTTGGATGGAGCAGCCTAATCCAGTGGGAAATGTCCCTGCCCAAGGCAGGGGGGATTGGAACTGGATGATCTTTAAGGTCCCTTCTGACCCTAAATATCCCTGGAGGTGTTTAAGGCACGGGTAGACGAGGTCCTGAGGGAAATGGTTTAGTGTTTGATAGGAATGGTTGGACTTGATGATCCGATGGGTCTCTTCCAACCTGGTGATTCTATGATTCTATAATTCCATGATTCTATGATACAGCCACAGGGGCCCCATAATTCAAAACTCTCCCCACTTCTTTGTTTGCTCTGGGAGACAAAGTGGAGCACCAGGGAGAAGGTGCTGGAGGCTGAAGGAGGCTAGGAAGGGCAAAGGGCAGGAGGCTCCCACATGGGAGCAGGGCGGATGTTTAGTTACCAACTGGGAATATCCCTGGAAAGCCATCCCTCTCGGGAGGGCGTATCTCAAGGCCGGAGGATGGGGAATCCTTTCCCTCTGCCTTTTCCCCTTTAACGACACTTCCGCACGTAACTTGAGACAAGTTTGGGAAGTTAAAAAAAAAAAGAAGGGGAGGAAAAAAAAAGGAAGGGGAGGAAAAAAAAGAAAAAAAGAAAAACAGAGAAGTTATTCCCGCCTCTGCCTCCTCCTCTCTCTCCTCCCCGGGCAGCCGGCAGCCACGTCACCCAGCACTGGCTTCTGGCTTCGTGGCTGCTCTGCAATCTCAGCCTGGGGTTCTGCAGGGGACAAACCCCAACTTTCGGCCTGGAGGGGAGAGAGAAAAACCCACCTTGGGGGAAAGAAAAGTAAGCAACGGAGACATCCAGGTTAAGTGCCTGGCAGGGGACAGGCGCTCGCAGCCAAGGGAGAGAGGAGCCTAAACTTTTCTCTCTTGGAAGAGAAGTCTCTGTACTCGGGAAAGAGAAAGTCGAGCCAGAGAGGAGCGTTCGCTCAGTCAAGGCTCGGGGAGCAAAAAAATCCCTGCCATAGTCCTCCCTGCCCACAGAAAGCGTCCCGCTCCTTCTGTGCCAGAGGAGCCCTCCTGGCATCATGAACGTCTTCCGCATCCTGGGGGATATCTCCCACTTGCTGGCCATCATCATCCTTCTGCTGAAGATCGTGAAGTCCCAGTCCTGCGCCGGTGAGTGCTTCCAGGACACGGGGAAAGAGGGGGGCCCTTCTTGGAGAGCAACTTGGTGAGGGGTGTGAGAGAAACAGGTGCCCAGAAGGCTAGGATATAGCCCATTCAAACCAGTAGCTCTTCCCAGTGAGCTCTTTGAGGGAAGTCACCCTCCTCTAGGTGGTCATGTTGCCAGGAGGAGAGGGCTGTGTTGGAAGGATGTGATGTGGCAAGGCACACGGCCTCAGGCAGGTGCTGGTCTCAGGGTGTAGTGAAGGAAAGCAGAGGGCAGCAAGGCTGCAGGGAGGTGGGAAATGAGCACAAGAAGTTGTGGTGGCACCACAAACCAACAGTCTCAAGAGAAAGATGCTTCAGATCGAAGGTCTGAAGAGCCTCAAGAGAAAGATGCTTCAGATTGGAGGTCCTGCCAGTGGGTGGGCAGTTACCAGAGGCTACCCACTCCTTGGCAAGGAAGCCACAGCAGCAGCTTCCCGCAGGAGGATCTTGCTCAGAAGTCATGGTTTCCTCCCCAAGAGAATTTTGGGGCTGGGCTGCAGCACCATGGCCGTTATCACAGGTAGAGAAAGAGGTGCCAAGTTCCGTCAGCATCCCTGAGCTACTCCCTGATCCCACAGTTCTTTCTGGATGTGGCACGTGTCAAATCACACAACCCCTGGTGAGGTGGCCAGTGAAGTGGGCAGAAAGGCATTTTGATGATCCGAGAGCTGGAGCACCTCCCACACCAGGACAGGCTGAGAGAGTTGGGCTTGTTCAGCCTGGAAAAGGGAAGGTTCTGGGGAGACTTTATAGCCACCTTCCAGTACTTAAAGGGGGCTAGAGGAAACCTGTAGAGGGGATCTTTATCAGGGAGTGCAGGGACAGGACAAGGGGGAATGGTTTTAAGCTGAAAGAGAGGGAAATTTAGGTTAGATATTAGGAAGACATTTTTTTACTGTGAGGTTGATGAGGGACTGGCACAGGTTGCCTGGAGAAGGCATGAATGCCCTGTCCCTGGAGGCTGGATGAGGCCTGGAGCAACCAGATCTAGTGGGATGTGTCCCTGCCCAGGGCAGGGGAGTTGGAACTGGATGATCTCTGAGGTCCCTTCCAACCCAAATGATTCTATGATTCTATAAATTGATCGAAGCAGCAAAAGTGCTCACCAAGCACTGGTCCCTACGACCCACAGCAGGGCTCAGGGGCATCAGCAGGAGTCTGCCCTGTCACTTGGGAGACTCCAGCCAGTCCTGAGGTAGCTCTAGAGCTACCACAGCACCCACGTGCCAGACCAGGTTCACAAAGCAACATGTGTAAGCACAACCACTTCCAAAGAAGTCATAAGGGAAAAATTGCCATCCTAAGGGTCTTTCCTCTCATCTGCTTTGCCTTCCTTTCTTCTCCCTGCCAACCAGGTATCTCTGGGAAGAGTCAAATTCTTTTTGCACTTGTCTTCACAACCCGTTATCTGGACTTGTTCACCACCTTCATCTCAGTCTACAACACCGTAATGAAGGTAAGGAGAGGGCAGCACAGGAGAGGTTCCCCTCAGCTTGCTGTGGTCTCATAGGGAAGTGAGGGTACACGGTCACTAAGTGTTTCAGCCAGAAGGAAGAAGGAGCAACTCCACCTTGACAGGACAAGAAGGAATGGCCTCGAGCTCTGCCAGGGGAGGTTCAGGCTTGACATGAGGAAAAAATTTTTCACGGAAGGGGTCATTAGGCACTGGAACAAGCTGCCCAGGGAGGTGGTTGAGTCACCTTCGCTGGGGGTGTTTAGAAGATGGGTGGATGAGGCGCTGAGGGGCTGGTTTAGTGATTGATAGGAATGGTTGGACTCGATGAACCTGTGGGTCCTTTCCAACCTAGTGATTCTATGATTCTATGACTTCACTAAGGCTGCAAGGGGTTATACACACAAAAGGTGGATAAAGATGCTTCCTTTGGTATCACTGGCTCTCAAAAAGCCCTCTCACCACAGCAAGCTGAGCCCACCATGTTTAATGCCACCAAATCAGAACAAGTTGAATCAAGCCTGAGTGTCCCTGCATAGCAAGGGTGTTAACAGACCCCTGCCACCAAGCCAACCTCTTCATACACAGACCTAGCAGGCTCAAGCAAGTGTGATCCTAGTTACGGAACAATCTTTAGTTGACCACTGGAGTATCTCCAGCAGAAGTCAACCCACAAGCCAGTGCAGAAAAATCATTCACCACTGGTCTCTTGCCTCAAGTAACAAGTGACAGGATGACAGGAAACGGGCTCAAGTTGTAGCAGGGAAGGTTCACACAGGACTTTAGGGACAATTTCTTTACTGAAAGAGTGGCGAAACATTGGCAGAGGATGCCCAGGAAAGTGGTGGAGTCACCATCCCTGGAGGTGTTCAAAAAGTGTATCGGTGTGGCTCTTCAGGACGTGGATTAGTAGGGATGGTGGTGGTGTGTTGATGGTTGGACATGATCTTAGAGGGCTCTTCCAACCTTAACAATTCTATGAATCTATGATTCTAATGATTGCCATCACAGTGCCACCAGAAATGGGTTAAAAGATCTTGACTTCGGCAAAAGCAGTCCACTCTTTAGACACAGAAAGTATAATCACAGGTAAGTTCTCACCATCTTTCTCTTCTTCCTGCAGGTTGTTTTTTTGATATGTGCCTATGTCACCGTGTACATGATCTACGTGAAATTCCGGAAGACATTTGATAGTGAGAATGACTCCTTTCGCCTTGAGTTCCTGTTGGTCCCTGTCATAGGCCTGTCATTTCTGGAGAACTACAGCTTCACACCCTTGGAGGTAAAGAAAGCCTGAGGCAGGAAAGGGGAGGGGAAGCCCCAGGCAGCAGAGTTAGCAGCACGTTGAATAGCTGAGTTGGCAAAAGCAGGCAGGGAAGGCAGAGTTGGCAGGCCTTGAAGACCACACCATCTCTGAAGCAGCTCAGCACTGTCTTCTCTCAGTCCCAGCACAGTGGACTTGTTTTCCCCAACTCCAGCAGCACTACTCATCCCGCTCACACGTGGGTGCTCAGCCAAATGAAAAGCTTTGGCTCTTAACACGCATTAACCAGCACCAAGACTCTTCACTTCCTTCATGTTGTATCTCACAGATACTCTGGACCTTCTCCATCTACCTGGAGTCCGTGGCCATCCTTCCTCAGCTCTTCATGATCAGCAAGACCGGGGAAGCAGAGACCATCACAACACATTACCTTTTCTTCCTGGGCCTCTACCGTGCCCTCTACATCGCCAATTGGGTCTGGCGCTACTACACAGAGAGTTTCTATGACCAGATCGCTGTCGTTTCTGGGGTGGTACAAACCATCTTCTACTGCGACTTCTTCTACCTCTACGTTACCAAAGGTAGGTAAAGGGGCTGGTGGAGATCCAAAACATTCATTCAGAACTCTTGCAATGTACAGTGGAGCTGCAGCTTGCCATGTATTAATTCTCACAAGACTTTATTCTTTGCTTGTATTTGTGACGCACGTTGTCAAATCCAGCTTAAAAAATACGTGTTGGATGAACGCAAGTGGGCATCTTTGCTCACAAGGCTCTAGATGTGCACACTAAACCAAACCGAAGTTAAACCAGAGCTAAGCCTGGTTTAACTCCACCTTGGGAAATTAACAACTGAGGTATATTCAATTCTACGTATTTTGAAAGATTATGAATCACACAAAGAAAACTTTGAGGGGGGTGGGGTGGGAAGTAGCTGTAGGCAGACAATGTACCCAAGAAAGCAACTGCAGACGTACAGAGGTATTATTAAGCCTACTTTTTCTTTTGATGGTGAAGATGTAATGCTCTCAAGAACTGATTCAGTAGGAAGACGGGAGTTGTAGTGAGGTGGGTGCTGGTCTCTTCTCTCAAGTGACAGGTGATAGGACAAGAGGAAATGGCCTCAAGTTGCTCCAGGTGAGGTTCAGATTGGACATCAGGAAAAATTTATTCACCAAAAAGGTTCTCAGGCACTGGCACAGGCTTCCCAGGGAGGTGACTGAGTCCCCATCCCTATAGATACTTAAAAGATGGGTGGATGAAACATTTAGGGATATGATTTAGTAAGGGACAAGTATGGCTGGACTTGATGATCTCAAAGATCTTTTCCAACATAGCGATTCTACGAAGACAGGTGTCTGCATGGACAAGACACATCTGTTTCCCAGTCTTCACTTCAGTGCTGAGCTTTGGTAAATGGCTGCACACCAGAGCTAACAAGTCCATCAAGGGCATATAGAATTCAGCAGGACATGCTATGGTTTGCTGAGGCTGATGTGTGCTTTAAAACATTTTTGTTGAGGAGAATGGAATTTGATAAATTCTAGCTGAGCTAACAAATATTTTTAAGCTTAAAGTGGGAAGATTTAGGTTAGATGTTAGGAAGAAATTTGTTAATGTAAAGGCAAAGAGGCACCAGCACAGGCTGCCCAGAGAAGTCATGGATGCCGTGTGCCTGGCACAGACGTTCAAGGCCAGGTTGGATGAGGCTCTGAGCAACGTGGTTGAGTGGTAAATGTCCCCACCCATCGCAGGGGCGTTGGAACTGGATGAACTTTGAGGTCCCTTCTTACCCAAATCATTCCATGATTTTCTTCCTCCTTCACGTTCCTGACCCTGCCTGCCAAGAGCAGCAGGGACGGCTCCCATTTGATGTTGTGAGGGACGGATCTTTGGGAGCTCCATGCAATATTCCTGCTGATAAGAGAGGTGACAGGAGCACCGAGCAGGTGGCTGGCCTTGGCACATTAAACCTTCCTTCTGCCATTAGAACCCTTTTGTAGCCAGAAAAGTACTTTCTAAAACTGCCATCAAGGTGTTCCACGTCAATGCCTTTTTTAAAAAACTCATTCCCATTTTAACTTCCCCCAATTCATGTGTCCCGTGTGCTTCTGCATTTTGTGAGAAATCCATACCCTTTGTAGTTGCAGACAGGGGAACAAAAAGGGGAAAAAAAAACAACTGGTGGCTTTCACTCTTGCATTTCTAGCAATGAAACTGCAAAATTTAGATGATACAGGAGGCAGAAGAAAAAAAAAAACATTTGTCCCTGGGACATCACAGCAGGAAGAGAACTGCCTTTTTCCCCCCCTCTTACACAAATGATCTGGATCATGGGAGAGAAAAGGTGACCGAAGATATGCAAATACTTTGCAGTTATTGATGAAAAGCAGCAACATTATAGCAGGTTGAATCTCTCACAGATTCTTGCAAAAAAAAAAAAAATCTTTTCAAAACATTCCTAACATAGAACTCAGACAAAAGGGCAGCAATGCTCTAAAAAAAAAAGCAAAGATGTGTTACATAAAGCAATGTATTTAACAAGCCTTCAGAGCTGATACTGAAGCGTTGTAAAGGGATTTTTATAAAGATGACTTCTCTTTATCTTGTTTTCAAAACTAGATGAGCTCCTTTCTGTTTAACACAAAGACCTAAAAGATATTCCAAGCTTCCAGCTTCCAAAAAGCTTGTATTTCACAGAAGGAAGCAATTTGGGGGAGGGATCATCTAACCCCTACCCCTCTGCTCACAGCAGTGTCACCTACAGAAAGGTTGTTCAAAGTTCTGGCCAGTAAGGTTTTGAGTACCTCCAGGACAGAAGCACCACAGCCTCTCTGAGCAACCCACGGTGTCTCTCCACACTCGCTGTAAATGATTTTTTGTTTACACATTATTTCTCATTGCTCCACACCCCATCACTGCGCACCAACAGGCTCCGTCTCCTTCACTGCCCACTTCAGGCCTTTATACACATGGAAAAGAACACCTTCGGCCTTCTCCAGGCTGAGAGCTCAGCATCTGCCCCTTTACATCAGATGCTTCAGTCCCTTAATCATCCTCATTGTCTGTCCGCACTTGCTCCAGTATCTCCCTGTCTCTTGGACTGGGAAGCCCAGTGCTGGAGCCACAGCTCCAGCTGATCTCACCAGGGCTGAGCAGAGGAAGGACCAACTCCCCTGACCTGCCAGCAACGTAGCTCAAGAGGCCCTTTGCATCCTTTGCCACGAGAGTACAGTGGTGGCTCACTTCAAACTTGGCATCGACCTACTTTCCAGCCAGGCAGTCCCCAACACATAGTGATGCATAGAAATGCTCCACTACAAGAGAAGGATGAGGCATTTCCCTTTGCCAACCTTCAAGAGGTCGTTTCTCCAGCCTGGCACGGTCCCTCTGACCCTGACTGACACCACAGCCTCTCCCCTTCATTCTGCACCATCAGTAGAACACTGAGCACATACTTTGCCCTCACCTGTCACAGAACAAAGGCACTGAGGACTACCAGCCCCAATTCCCACCCCTAGGGTGAATCACCCTTACCAGGCCACCAGCTGAACTCCACACAGCCAGAGCAGACCCTTCTCCATCCACCTCAGCTAAACCGATGGACCCCAGGGATTTCCAAGAGGCCTCCCATCCCAGTTTCCAGATTAGATGAGGTGCAGCTCAGGGGATTCTGGTCACAGACCATTTGTTCAGGTCAGGTTCTGTATTAAAGGAGGGGGAGTAGGAGGGTGGAAAGCAGTGGGATAGAAGAGCAGACTCCATAGTATGTAATTAAGAAACAAACAGTGAAATTAAGAGGGTCCATACAAGAGAAAGTTAACCAGGGAAGAAGCAACAATCTTCTCCCTTTAGCACAAAAGAGAACAAATAGACCTGGGGATTTTCCTCCCTTGGAAGCTATTTTTTAGTGGCCGTTTTTCATCGAGGATCACAAATTCCTCGCTTTTCTCTGCATTTAGTTACCCTTCCTGTTAATTTCTCCTAGCTGCTCCTTCCACCATGAACAGGATTCTCCTGAGCTGTTAGCACAGTCAGGACTGAAGACATGTGGTTGTGTTACGTGAAGAGAGCACGGCTCTATTCCTCCTGGCACATGGAGGATGCCTGAGAAGGTCCATTCCATAGCCATAATTCCACTGCCATTTGCAAATCTGGCAATCCAGAACCCAGTGCTCTAAATAGAAGACTGAGAAAAACATTTAACAATGCAAGTTTTAATTCCCCAAATTTCCTTCATTTCTTTCTCTCTCTGCAGTCCTTAAAGGAAAGAAGCTAAGCCTTCCCATGCCTGTTTGAAGATATTTCCACAGACACAACAAAGTCTGAAGACAACACTCTTTGACAGATCACAACTTTCCTTTCCTGGTCCCCTTTTGACTAACGAATGCCTCAGCCGAGTTGCACTCCACTGCCAAGAAGACAACAAGGCCTGGAAAGCTGGAGAGCTTTTCACTTCTAGATTTCCCCCCTTTTTGTTTTTAAATTTCTTCTTGAACTTGGAGCTAGGAGGTAGTGCTGGGCAATAATGAAGTAGCATAAGTTCTTCTCTCCCAGCTCTTCCCAGCATCTACCTCCAAAACACACCTCCACCTTGACCCTGAGGCAGCACAAGGAGTGCAAGGGAAACTGTCACTGCCTGTAGTCCTTTGATGAGCACCTATGCTAATGGGAACATGCTACTAAACCTGATACCACATACAAAGGCCACTGACCCATTTCATTAGTGGCCATATCTGACAGAGCAACCACAACAAATTATTACTTTAACTCTGTATGAATTAACCTCCTCCTGAAAGTTAGCTCTGCTGGACCCCCTCATTCTAACTCAACTCCTGTTAACATCAGGAAAAACATTCCCTTCAAATGCCATCAATTTTCCACAGGTATTCAAACAGCCTCACCCTCACTGTCAGTGACAGCAGCTCCTTATCTTCTAGTAACAGGGACAATTTCAATTAAAGTCCAGTGGGCTGCCAACAGGTGTTTCCAACTCCTTGAATTTGTCTTTAAGAACTGGGAAGAACAGGGGCAAAGACTGTTTCTGACTCCAAAAATAAAGACAAAGTTCACAATTTATTGACAACAGTGTTTTTATTTATACCTACAAAAGAAAACAAGATGGTATCAAAAGGACAATTTACAAACTAAGAATAGTAACATAGCTCTTAGTATCCTGTGTCTGAACACCACAGATCTATTAATCTCTCAAGTCTTCGTTAATACAACAGGAATGTGTTCAGAGACCAGCAGGTGTGTGAAACAAGATGCTGATCCCACACAAAGCTGCTAACCCTTCCATTGTTCAGAAAAGTCCAAACAACAGCAAATTGCTTCAGGAAGTGGGAGGAGAGGAGACACCCAACTCATCTGACACCCTCACAAGCTTTTACAGATTGAGAAGAACGCAAACAGTACTAAAACGCTACCACTTTATCAACAAGCGCCCTCCAGCCGGCGTATAGAACAGAGTAGCGAGCACCAGGTGGGACAGGGGCAGCGCACACCACAGGGCATCTGATTAACGCTCTGAACTGAGCCGAGACCCTAGACTTCAGCTGACCTCGATGGCAACAAAGCACTGCAGGACTTGGCGTGAACGTTTACACATGCACGAGTCCCCCCAAAAGAAGTGAAAGCTGTAGCAGGCAACTGTGGTGGTCCAGAAACCCTTCGCTAAGCCAGTCGGAGAGATGTCCTACTCCTACACCACCCAAACACATTTCTGCACCAAACTTGCAAAACTTTTTAAGTTAAAAAAAAAAAAAAAGAAAAAGCAAAGAAAAAGCAGCTCCACATTTGCTTGTGAGGGAGGCCAAACAAATCAAACAGTGCCTGCATAAATGAAATGTTTCTGGCTTTCACTTAGCACAAGCAAAGAAACTTCCTGCCCAAGCACTGGAATTATAAGATGGGAGGAGGGAAACAAGTTCTGGAAGATTTCTCCCCTTTTCCTCTGTGTCAGCAACCTACCTGTGTTCTGCACAACAAAAATGCGCACTCATCCCCAAATATTTTACTCTGGGAAGAAATTAAAATAAGTAAAAGAAATACTTTCTGTGTAAGAAAGCTCTTTTCCTCGGCTGTAAGAAGTTCTACCCTTCTACAGAAGGAGTGGGCTGCCTTGTTCATCCATATGCAAGAATGCGAAACAAACAAAAACCCAAAAAACCACAACCCCCCTGCACTCTCATAATGCAAAGATTATGCCTCACAAACCCGGAGATGTATTCATTCTTTTGTCATATTATCAGATCAAGAGCAGCCAACTCCTGTTGTCATCTACTGTCTCTGAACCGTCTGGTGTATCAGAAATAACAAGTCAACAACATGCTTTACTAAAGGGGAAACCCCCTCACACCCACGTTAGCCTGTAAAATAAACAAGTTTCATTTACGTATTTACTAAAACGTCACTCTTCTCTATCATTTTCTAAAATGCTACCTACCTGCAAGAGCTGAGCTCAAAGGGACCAATGGAGCAGGGAAATGCACTCAAAAGCCAGAAAAAAGCAATAGTCAGAGCAAGGAACAAAAGAAATAAAGCTTCAGAATCAAGATGCACTAACCAGCTCACTGCTTACCTCGTGAAAAGGAGATTCCAGGCAATCTCCTCCTCCTCCCTTCCCCCTCTCTCCCCCCACCCCCGCCCCCAGCCCACCCTATTCAAACATCTTAAAGCGTGAAAAAAACTCTGTCACATTTTATTCAGGCTAGCAGCGTTCAGAATATTCCCCATGGTGAAAGGCAGTCTGTTTCTGAAAGGCAGACAAATGAGATACGCTATTCACCATCTCAGTTCTGCTCAGTTTCTGGGCTCTCAAATAAGACTTCTCTCAATAAACCAAGTTTGAGAGCACAAACTAACTTAAGGATAGCCAGGCTCCATGAGTTTGTGATGCTGCAATTGAAGAACCGCAGGGAAAGAACTAACTTGGCTAAATACCACAACAGAAGTACCTACAGCAACTCTCTGGTTTTCAGGTATGAAATCCAACACAGGTTTGATCTCTGACACTGGGGTTTTAACCCAACTCTCCAGCGTCAGGCTACTACGGGTACCAGAAGATGGGGCCACTGCTTCCACAGCTGTGAAAAACACTAACAATGTACCTGAGGTATTACTCTGAACAATGCCCAGCTGACAAATGTGCAGAGTTTCCTACAGAAAGTCACCTACAATAGATTACAAGCAATAATAGTGAGCTATTTGTAAAAAAAAAAAAAAAAATTAAGATTAGAAGTGAGCATTGCTCCCTTGCATTTATCATTTTAAATGAAGTGCTTCTTGGCTCCCCAAAGTTTCCCACTTCTTTTGATACTTCCTGAAATTAAGTTAATGTGTTACAGAATAGAAACTTCCTCCCCTCAAAAGCAAATTTTCACACAAACCTTAGACACCAAGATGATCAAGCTGGGACCTGTCTGCCTTACATCCATTTCTTTTAAAGAAAATAAAACTTCCAATTTCCTCAACATGCAAGACAAAAAATAATAAATTTTCCAGTCAACTATATATATCTCTTAAAAAAAAAAACAAAAGAGAAAAAAAAAAGAGACAAGGTCAGTAATGCGAACTTGGGGGCCTTTTTTGATGGGCTTGAAGGATGTGAATGGTGAATTCTAAGCCTAACCTGCATGAGAGAGACATCACAATGGGAAAGAAGAGAAAGAAAAGGTTCCTTTAAATGCAAGAGGTCTACACTGGTCACCAGCAGGCAAGTGGTCTCACTTGCGTGAGGGGGGAGGGGGTGGGGGAGGAGGAGGGTATTGGTAGGTGGCAGTCTGTCCCATATAGCCCATCACGTTAGTGCCAGGGGGCTGCGGAAACTGTTGTGACATGAGCGGCTGTGGCTGCTGGCCTGAGCGCCCCACCATCCCCGCATACTGCTGTTGGGTGGTGCTCTGTGAGGTTCTCCCAGCGGTGGCAGCTGTGGTGCTGGCACCATAGCCACTCGCACTGTACTCTGCAGTGCCATAGCCACTCGTGCCATAGGCAGCTGCTCCATAGCTCCCTTGAGCGTAACCATATTGGCTCTGTGCTGCCCCAAAAGCAGAATTTGGGCTCCCGTAGGCACTGCCATAGGTCTTGTTGGCTCCGTTGGCATAACTGTCACCAGCACGCTCACGGTCTCTGAAGCCACCTGAGTCTCTCCGGCCCTCTTTCACTCCCCGGAGCCTCCTGTCACACTCTTCCTGGTACATCAGGTTAGGGTTGTTTACCGAACTGCTCGTTCGGTAACGAGAACGACCTCCTGGCGATGAATATATTTAGATTTAGTACCACGAACAAGTTTTAAACAATGAGCTCTGGTACAATTATGCCACCCTTTATCCCCCTTCCATATCCACAATTTTGCCCACAGGGAGGGAATTCTCTTGTCTATCACTTCCCTGCAGAAGAGCGCATACATCTCTTCATTGCACTCAAGATGTAAATAGGAAGTTGAAAAAGGGCTCCTTAATGCATGTGCTCAGAGACAAAGAAACAGAAGAACCTCAGGACTAATGTGGAAACATAATGAAACTTATTGTTCCTTCAGAGAATGATCCCTGAAAGGAAAAGTCAGTGTCTCCCTTCACTGGCTTCAATTTTGCATGCACACGCACACAGATCCTGTAGTCTGTGCTTAAGCAATAACTGTAATTAATTAATTAAAGCAAAACTAGCTCTGCGAGGACTCTATCAAGAGAAAAAAGAATCCTACGGCTAAGGCGAAACAGTAGACTCTCTCTTTTTTTGGACATACACCACCTACATAACATGTTGAGATCTTGGGTACCGAACAGCTTTATTACTAATCTATTGTTTTTTGACTAGACTCACACTACTTCCCTATCCTCTTCTAACTTTCCCTCCCTCAACATGGGAACCTATTCCCTGTGTAGCCCTTTCCCCACACGCCTTTACCTCCACCACCACCGCCTCCTCCTCTGTGGTCCACAAGCTGCATCAGTTTTGGATTGATGGCTTGATTGGCTTCTTCCAACACTTTGATAAGCTCCCTGGCTTGTTTCAGGTTTCCTGGTGTGAAGAAGGTGTAGGCAGTACCTTTGTTGGTACTACGTGCAGTACGGCCAATGCGGTGCACATAATCTTCGGAGCTGTTCGGATAGTCGTAGTTTATCACAAATTTAACGTCTTCCACATCTTGTGAAGTGCCCAGGTGCGAAGCACAGTGAAGGGGTAGGGTTGAGGAAAGGGGAAAAGAAGAGAGGACGTGCCAACGAAAGGTGGGGAGCACGAATGCAGGTGACAGTAATAAGAAAAAAAAACAACAAAGTTAGTAATCGCCCAGAATAAAGGCAAGACAGACTCATCCCAAAAGAGTAGAAGACTCAAACTGAAGATCATCAGGAACAAAGATCAGTTTCCTGAAAAACAGAGGTAATTTTAAAGCAGTTTTGCCCTGCACTCAAACTCATCCTCCCCGGAAAGCATTTCTCTGCCTTCATGTATCAAAGACACTGGTGTTTGTGAAGGAGATAACCAAATTTCAAACTCCCGTTTTTTAAAAAAAAAAAAACAATCTGGAAAGTGAAAATGTCACCATCAGACAGAGCAAACTGGGGTGGAGGAAGGGCAAAACTGTCAAGGTGAAGCTTTTACTCTGTTGGGAGAAGTCTAACAAATAATAACGGTAATTAGATCACTTACCTTCCACTTGATAACATGAAATAAAAAGCAATCTTAAAAATGTTTACTTTTACACTTCTAATAAGATACAGTGAACTAATTTCCCTAGCCTAACGCTTAAGACACTCCAATTACATTAATATTACTCAGTCAACTTATTAGAAATTATTCAGACCTAGAATATCTTAACTTGGCTTTGTCACTACCACCAGAACGCATTGCACTAACATTTCACTGTGTTGTTCTGTCCAGTTCTGGCAAGCTCTTGTTATATGGACAATCCTGAATTCAATTAATAATTCCCTACTTTCAGTGTCAGACGGAAGAAAGAAACTAAACAATTGAAATTGCTTTGTATGGAAAAAATATTAAGGTTTAACAGATCAAAACTGTGTGCCTCATGGAAGTAAAACTCTGTTAACTTAAGGGACAGAAACAAAGTAAATGTTAGTGTAATGGTTCGGTGAAAGCATCTCAAGTACCAAAAGCACCTACTTGCTATAATAATCAATTTTAAAAGCATGGTATTACAGTAAGTGCCCTAACAGCTCATTAAAAAAAAAATCTGCATTTTAAGATGAATATTCTGAAAATATCCAAGATAAAACACAGATTTTTGTGATTTCCTTTCCTCTTTTTTGTTTTAAAGAGAGAAACATTCTCTGTTTGTTACCAGACCGATGCACACTCCCTCCTCCTGTGGGAAACCGCTGCAGCCGATCCCGTCTCTTTGCCTTTTATTTTTGGCGGCCTCCTTTCGAAAACTCCGCCCTCTGACACGGGACCACTGGAGCGCGGGGAGCATGCATCAAGGGTCCATGGCAGCGAGAAGTCCCCACACACGCTCGCTCTGTGAACTGGCTTAGATGCTTCTCTGTAGCCCCATTTGGTTGTGAAGCGCCGGAGAACCTGGGTTCAGGTAAAAGTTTCAGGTCCTCCAACGCTTTTTAGCCCCTATTTGGGGGCATCTTGGGGGCAATTGTCAAAAAAATGAAGATACAAAAATGACATCCAAAGGGTCAGACTGCATCTATTGCCCAGACTGCATCAATTTCAAAGGGGTTGTAGGAAAAAAAATAAAAACAAGAGGGCTGTAGTGACAAGAGGGGGACTTTATGTCTGTTTCTTATTACAGCAAAGGGGGGGCTCCTCAGTCTTTGCTGACTCCAAAGTCCTGAATCACACCAAAAAAAAGGGAGTGAGAAGGCAGGTTTCACAGGGGGCTGCGCGAGTCTCCAGCTAGGGTCCTTGATGCAACAGGTTTTTTTTATAAAGGGGAAAGCGAAGTAAAGAGAAGAGTACGTATGATAGATTGCATCTTCACAGCCAGGCTGTAACTAGTCTGACAAAAGCTGCAGGCTACACGATCCTCAGTCAGTCCCGTTTTGCACATCCATCAGTAGCAAAGCAACAACTTGAATTACCACAGAGGATACAAGGACATGCTTTCCTGGCAGAAAGCACAGGGAATTGTAGCTACCAACGTAGATGGAACTGACTTGACTGGGGAGGAGCAAGAAGAATGGGAAGGTAGGAAGAGGAAAATGCCAAGGGTGTTTTCCAGACTAGAAAGTGGTCCTGGTAGAGCATGCAGCTCACTGAAGGAAGACCAGAGCAAGTACAAGACTCTGCTTCTCCACTCTAACATGCTCCAAAGCCTTTGCACATGCTCGCAATCCTCCTGCGCTTTTAGAAGATTAAGTAGCAGGATCAAGAATTGAAATCGTAAACCATTCTTGACAGCTACCTGAGAAACATTCCCTTTGTCAGACCATCAGAATACCCTATGGCACAGACAGTCTCCAATCATTAATCAGGAGAGAGATAACCCAGCAGACACGCTAGTCTAGAGCGCTGTTTAGACCATCAATGCAGATGTGCCCCCACCCCTGCACTGAGAATGATCTGCAGCTGATTTCAAAGCTTCTGTTAAAGAAAACAAAACAAAACAAATTCAGTGTTTTTAGTTTAATAGACTGAACAAAAAAAATAAAAAAAAAATCAGTGCAGAGAGAGGACCTCACTCCAGGGAATTACCACAAAGAAGTCATTATGGGACTCAGAACTTACCTGGAAGAAGCTTTTTTGAAACCAATGTTCCATTAGGAAGAGGGAAAGCCCTGGTGACCCAGCCAAAAGGCGCGCGCCCCTGTTTTATGATATTTAGGTAGAAGCCTTCACTTTCCAGGATCTTGGAGGAAGTCGTCCAGAAGTTTGCCAGATAAAGTGACTTATTTAAGAAGCAGCAAACTCAGGGCCCCAAAATAAGTAGAGATGTTGTTCAGTAACAAGAAACAGACTCTGGTACCTTTTCCCCTCAGCTCAGGTGAAGTGGAGGATGGGAAGTGTGGAGACTGTTTTCTCAAGTGTTATCCAATTGAGTAGTTTTGGGGGGAGTGGTTTTTCAAGGGGAGTGAGGCTGTTTTAAATGTCTAGGCAAGATGCACAAAGAAGCTACCAGCACATAGCAAGCCTGTTTAAAAAATGCTGCTAGAGAAAGCAGCTCTCTTTCATACAAACTGGTTTCAGGCCTCTGTCCCTTCTCCCAACAGGCCCAAGTTCTAACTGCACAGGTCCAGACATGACCCTAGAGGGCAGAGACTGAAGTCCATGTAATCACCTCCCTGAGGAAGTGTTGGACGATTTTTGAGGGGGGAGGGGAAGAAGGGGTGAAGGTTGTGTGAACAAAGGCTGTCGAGTCTCGTAGTGGTCTGCCTGTATTAAAGTGACCACACGATGCACAGCACAGCCACCCTTTCAGCACATGAAAAACGAAGAGCGCTCAGAAAACTGAGGTTTTTAACAACTAAAGATTCTTCTGAGCTTATTTGCAATGACGTGCAAAAGTTTTGCCTAAAAGTTACTATGATGAGACATCAATCCCCAAGTGGTTTCTCTGCTACCAGACTCAGGGAGGTGGCAATACTGAATGTCCATTTTTAAACTCGGAGCGCTTCAGAAGTCATCCTCCTCTTCTAGGGTGGACAGATGTCCAAGGACTGAGTTTGGCACACAGAGGGTTTCAGAATACAAATACGCTTATCAAACAAGGGGGCACAACTGATGCATCCAGACAGATCATTTTCTTATCACCAGAATTAAGCTGTGCAATTTTGATTCAGTTACACATGTGGGTAAAGTGACGTTAAAGGCTGTATATAATCTCAGTGGTCCTGCCTAGAAGGAACACAGAGGAGGGAACGTTACACAAGACCAAAGATCTGGAGCAGTGCTTTCTCAGATGTGAATACATCTGTGGTGTAAACGTGTGTACACTGGGGTTGGCATGTTCAAATCTGTGGTGGGTCATATGGGGAGATTATTAACTATTTGCTGTTGAAATGCTCTCCCACAACTTCCTACTTGAACTTAATCTGACACGCTCTGAACTGAGAGCAATCCATCCCTATCATCCAGCCACAAAAGCTGGATTTGGGGAAGAAGTGAGTGTGGTGGAAGGGTTGGGTTGCATAATTGGACGTCTCTTCTCCCTCTTGACGATCGATTGGTCATGCCTAGGCCTTGCTGCAGACCAAAGCCTGTTCATTAGGAGCAGGAAGAGACTTTGAATATGAAAGAAAAAAAGAAGATTAATGTTAAAAAACGTATTTCACATGTGGGGGAAAATCACGCTTTGAAATTTTTTCTTTTTTTAAAGAAAACATATTTCAATCCAAAGAAGAAAAATAGGTAGCAGTAGGCAAGAGTGGTCTATGTGTACAAACCTAGCCCACGAGATGCAACGTCGGTAGCAATGAGGATAGGAGCCTTTCCAGAACGAAACTCTGTAAAATAAAGCAGGCTATGAAGTAAGATTTTTCAAAAAGATCAAAGTTAGCTGAACTTGATTTACACTAAATGCTCATTTTCCAGAATCTAGTCAAGATGGGTCAATTTCAGAAACCCAAGCAAGGCAGGGGATGAACAATAGTTGACACCTTTAAAATCCTCTCTGGGTTTACGCAATTTTCCTTTGTGTTTTAGTAAAAAAAAAAAAAAAAAAAAGGCAAAAGCAAGTACTGAAATTAACAGTACAAAGGCAAAGGAAGTTCTTTTGAAATGTTGCTATTGGGGAGATGGAGACACACACACAAAAGACTAGAGTAAAGCACGTGTGGGTAAATTATGAAATCAAGTACACAGCCCTCTCCCCTCAGTGATGGACTCACCATTAAGCACCCAGTCTCTTTCTGGCTGACTCTTGTCTCCGTGGATACACATGGCCGGCCAGCTGCCAAACAGAGATGTATATTAGTACAGACAGAAAGCACAAGCATTAAAGGCAACAGGAAGCTTTATGACATTCCAGTAAAAAGCCAAAAAAATAAAAAAAACTGAGAAATATTTTATCCCCCATCCTCCTCTGGCCTCTATCGACCTAGAATATACACAATGGCTTGTTCCTTGCATGTTAATCCCACTACCTACATCAACAACTATTTAAGTTGAATCCTATCTGCTACATTGATACAGTCCCAATCAGTGTATAAATATGAGAAAGTGGTCTCAAGTTGCACCAGATGAGGTTTTGATTGGATATTAGGAAAGATTTCTTCACTGGAAGGGTTAACTAAGAAACTAAGGGGAAACTAAGACTCAACTTGGCCAAGAAAAGGATGAACAAATCAGCAAATAACAGCACGGTCAATATTTAAACCTTATTGAACTTGATCACAATTTCTGTTTCCCATTAAAAACAAGGGGAGGGAGGGGGAGAAGGTAATCACCCATCTCTGCGCATCCTTCGAGTGAGATCATCACATCGCCTCTTTGTCTCCACAAAGATGATAGTCTTGTTTTCTTTCTCCGCCATGATTTCCTCCATCAGCTGTATCAGTCTAAAACAGACACATCAGCTAAGATGTATATCCACACACACGAGGATATAGGAGCACTCTCTCAGCTTACACTGAGAACATACACCACACTCATCCACATACGGCAGCGTCATGCAGAATTTAGGTCTGTTGTATAAGAGTATAGCTAGAAGATATACAAAGGATTAATTAGTTATAGGACTTACTTTTTAACACTCAAAGGTTAAATAATGCTACCAGTAACTACACTACTTGGAAATTATATTTGGCTTAAAAAGCAACATAGATTTTTAAGTACTACTCCCCAAAGAAGTAAAACGGTAGGAAAATCAGCTTACTTATGGTCTTTCTCGCTTTCCATGCATACATCCACTATCTGCAAGATATTGTGGTTGGCACTCAGCTCCAAGTTTCCCACGTTGATCTGAACATAGTCCTGCAGGAAGTCCTCGGCAAGCTGGCGCACTTCTTTTGGCCAGGTGGCACTCCACATCAGAGTCTGCCTGTCAGGCTGGGAAAAAGGGAAAACAGATTTATTTGAAGCATCAGACTTTGAACGGGAGACCAAAGGAAGCTGTCCTTTTATAAGGTTAACGCACCCTTATCTGGTCAACAATTTTACGAATTTGGGGTTCAAATCCCATGTCCAACATCCTGTCTGCTTCATCCAGCACCAGGTATGTACACCGACGAAGGTTGGTCTTTCCTGCCTCAAGGAAGTCGATCAAACGACCTGGTGTAGCAATGCAGATCTCCACACCTTCAAAACAGAATGAGGAAAAAGTGTAAGGCTCTTCACTTGAATGTCAATCGGTATTTTTAGTCAGAATGAATCACCTTCCAGAGCAAAATTGTTTAAAGGAAAAAAAAACCCCACCACCCGCATTCGTACCCAAGATTGAGTCATTTCAGTAGAAGACCTAGTTTCTTTTTTTTTTTTCTCATTCTGAAATTACTGTTACAGTGCCATTGGAATAATAAATGCAATACAGGAGCTAAAAGCTTGCTGTCAGAAAACACCAGTGAAGAGCTGTCCAAAAATCAGAAGTAAAATAAGCTTCTGCTCAAGCCTGACCCACCTTTATCCAGAATTAGGCAGCCCAGAGAACTCTCTAAAAAAATAAGAGTTAACTCCAGCTAAATTCCCTATGTTAATCAAGCATGAAGTGCTCCTCTTGCTTTACTGGTGCAATTACTTCCATCTTTTTTGGTTTTTTTTTTTAATCTATCAAGACAAAGCATTGTCTTTAATTCTGAGTAATTATGGACACCCTGCCTGTGTTTGTTCACATAAAAACAGAATTCAAACATTCATAAATAAATATCAAGTATGGCAATTTATACATTCCTTAAAAAGAGGAACCGGTTTCAATCAATTCCCAAATCTTACAGGTGAGTCCCTCAGTGTCCACAGAAGGTTATTTTTTAGGGAAGGAAGGGGTTAAAATAGAGCAAAACCTTAACAACTTTCTTGATATTGCCCTTACAGTATTTTTTGGAAACTCAGATCTTTTTCTTTGTCAACCTGGACTCCTCAGAGCTGACACGGCTGGGTGTACCTTCTAGTTCCTAAAAAGCTCATGCAAGAATTAGCATTCTAATTGACTCACTGGTCTGCCAGTGAGACTGAACAAACCACATCGATCATCAATAACATACTCCTCCAAAGTAAATTCACTAAATACCCCAGAGACTGCAACTGGGGGGAAAAAAATGTTTTCTGGACTCTACTGTATTCAACAATCTCTGCTGCAGAAAACATTCATCCAAAGACAGTAATGTCTGAAAGCACTGAAACTGCACCCATCCTCTAACCAAAGGATTTTCTTCATGAGTAACTTACGTTACTGCACTCCCAAAAGGTGTGGAAAAAAAAACATCAATCTGATCCTCCCAAGGTCTCTTTGTGCAATCTATGACCCCTCCACAGAAGATGTTGGAACACACCATTTTCTTGAACAGAGCTAACTCGCAGCCTTCTACCATACATGCCTTTACCCCAGTGCTCCAATTTTCAATAACAAGACTGCAAACTGCACTGGTAGGTAAAATTTTATGATTTATTTAGTAGAACTGCACACACAAGCTTACCTTGATAATACTACTTACTTTTTTTTTTTGATCTAGTGAAGATTAAAGCTACCAGAACATTCCTACATTTGAAATTATATGTAACTAGCCCTTGCAATGAAGGTTAGGTCACTTAAGCACTACTTTGATGCTGTGGCTGCTGTAGAAACATTGATCCTCATCATTCCCAACACTAGCCCCTTGTTAGATACAGAAAGGCAGCTACAGAATGTTACATGAACAGAAACAGAGCTAAGTACTTAAGAACTTAAGACCAAAAAAAACCTCCAAATCCCACTGTCTAAAGCTTCTATACATTCAGAAATTAAGTTTTATTATTTAAACAAGTCTGAGCAGAAAACTTGAAATGTGGCTTAAGAAAAATCATTCCTTAAACATCTTGCTATTGTTTCCTCAAAATAATCTGTTTTCTTTCTGGCAAGTTTCTTTTTCCCCTTCCTAAGTACTGATGATTTTCAAAAGTGTAAAGTTCACAGAGAAAGCAGAAAGAAAATCTAATATCCAAATAAACTGCTACACAACAAAGAGAACTACCTCATGAACTATCACTGTTACTGGAGAAGAGACACTCATTCACGCACGCCCCCTCCAAACACATTTTAAGAGATCATTTTCTTTTAACAGAGATTTTACAGTCCTGCCTCCTCCAGAAACTGCAGCCAGCCATCTTAAAATTACCTCTTTCTAGATCTCTGATCTGGGGACCTTTGGGTGCTCCTCCATATATGCAGGTACTCTTCAGTCTTGAACATTTGCCATAATCATCAGCCACCTGCTGCACCTGCTGGGCCAACTCTCTTGTCGGTGCTAGAACCAGACACTGCAAAAGGAAATGATTCAGGATAGCCAAGTAGTGTACATATTGCTAACTGAAGGGCTACACAGAGATACCACAAGCAATGTCGGACCATCTGCTCTTTATTAGCTAAAACATTTAAATATCTTCAGACTATGTCAGCAATTGCACAGAATTTCAAAACTAATGAGTGGGATGCTCACATTGTGATAGGAAACATTTCTTGACTTGCTATTCTGACACATCAATTAAATAAAATACACATTAGTGATGCTAATGTTGTACACACAAAAAAGAAGAGAACTGACAAGTACTTACAATTGGGCCATCGCCTCTCTCCAAATATGGCTGGTGGTTGATGTGAACAATCGCAGGCAACAAGTACTAAAACAGAAGAATTTTAAGTCAAGGTACAGGACTTCAATGTTCAATGCCAATGACCTCCTGACAACCAGACCACAGCAAGAGCCCACTTAGTCTAATGTTCTTTCAAGAAGCCAAGACCCAATATGAGAGACAGCAAGAAACTTTGGCTATATAAAATTCAGGATTCTGAATAAAACAGATACTAGCATTTATCCAACAGAATAAAAAGATTTTCAGAGCTGCTGACCAACTGCATCTGCTTTGACATAAGCACAAAATAACAGTTGCTCAGCACCTCTGAAAAGAAGGCTCATTTAAATTTGGAGTCTAAGTTACTAGAGTTGAGCATTCTTGGCTCTAATAAATTATTTTCATCATTTATAAAATTCCTTCCTAACCACTGCAGATAAAATAATTGCACATCTTGAAGACTCAATCATTTTTTTAACTTAAAACAAATATGCTAAGAAGCACATATTATTTTTCAAACCACAACGTTAAGCACAGACCAAAGAGGAATGACTAAGCATCCAAACAGACACACAAAATACATGTCTGTGATTAAGACAGGCTGGTTTAGCTGAGACTTCAGTCTCGTCCATGACACAATCAAGTGAGCTTTGAAACCATGTAATCATCTCACCTTATGCTTGCAGTACTGACAAGCCCCAAAACTAACAAGCAGTCAAGGGTAATTTCTGTAAAAGAACTAGGAAAAACACTAAATAAAAGAGAAGAATACATACTGCTAGTGTCTTCCCAGAGCCAGTCTGCGCAATGCCCACCATATCACGACCACTGAGGGCCAGTGGAAAGCCTTGGCACTGAATTGGAGTTGGTTCTGTGAAGTTCTGGTCCATCAAGGCATCCATAACATACTCTAAGCATTTAAGAAAAGAAAAAAAAAAAATCTTGAAGGATAACAGGTTTCAGAAGATCATTTAAAAAACAGAACAGGTCTAAACTACTGTTGGTTTTGAGTTATGCTCCCTAAAGAACAGCAAACTACTTACGTGGAAAGCCACACTGGTGGAAGGCAAACACAGGCTTGGGGCAGCCCTCCATCCCTCGGATTGTTATCTCTTTCTTTCTTCTCAATTCTTCAACTTCGTACTATTGATGTGGGGGAAAAAACATACAGACAAATGCTGAATCTCAGCTGGGCCTTACAACGTGTTTCTATTAACTCCACACCTCTGAAGAACATTTTTGTTAGACCTAAAAAGGATTCTTTTCCTAAAGATTTCATCTTGAGATTGAGCTATCACAAGAGCTTCTCCAATATTCAGAGACATAAGCAATCCATGCAGTCTACAAGTACTAATGTCTCTCTCTTCTTCTGACCACCCCTTTCTAATGAAGTGTAGTAACACAGTATTTTCAAGAATTATACTCTTCTTCCAGAGGACAGAAAAAAACAACAGCTTAAAAAGTTGTTAAAAAACCAACTTTGTTGTTGTTTAAAAAATTCCAGAACTGTCGTCTGGAATCTTTTTAGAACAGCACTTTTTTCCTGCATGAAAGAAATAAAAAAATGTCGTTCTGACACCTTAAGACCTCACAATTTTAAGTAATGAAACTTCTTCAAATAGTCCTGAAATGTATATCCACATAAGCATAATTTTAGGATTAGAAAAAGTGTTTTATCTTAGTCTATGTTGTCTTATAAGTCCAACTGTACTTTGCAGTGTACCTCCGCAATTCAGGACCTTATTCTAATCAAAAATCAATAGAAAGATACACATCAATACAAAATATACACATTATCCAAAGCAATAAATTTACTGTTGGTGAGAATCCCTTCTGCTTGAATGAAAAAGTAAGTAAAGAAAACAAGAAAATTCTTTTGGCTGGATCAGGCAAAGTCAGCTACAGCAGCTAACGCTGACTGTAATTCAGAGGTTCAAAATGTCCCTTTAAAAAGCAAATGTCTCCTCCAATTCCTTTAAGCCATATAAATATCTCATTAATAGTTCACAAAGATATGAAATCAGATAAAGACAATAAAGAGACGAGGGGGTAAAAAAAAGACTCTAGGTTCGTGTTGGGCCAGAAGGTGAGACTGCTGTATCTAGAGACAAAACGCAAAGCACTGCATCCAGTTTTGAGCCCCCGATGTAAAAAGGGCATTGTTTTAACACTGCACATCCCATGATGGGGGTAAAGCTAAAGGCCGGAGCACAGGTTGTAAGAGGAAAGATTAGAAGCACTGGATTTATTTAGCTTGGGAAAGAGAAGACTAGCAGGGGAACCTGCCTGCTAGTTTCAACTGCCCAATGTGTTGCTATGGAGAAGAAGTTGCAAATAGTTATTAGGGGGCTAAAAATATAACAAGAAACACTAAGCACTGGGACAGCCACCAGACAGGATATAAGCTCTCCCCATCCCTGGGGATATTCAAACTCAAAAGGACAAGGCACTCAGCAACCTGCTCTACTTTTGTAGTCAGCCCTGCTCTGAGCAGAGGGTGAGACTAGAGATGGCCTCTTTCAGCTTTAATTATCATCACAATAAAATATTCTTACAAATGTTCTTTATGTATTTCCATCACTCTTAGTTCATTATTTTAGGTTATTTCAGGGTCTCCCCAGCACTGCACCCCCCAAGCTCTCCTAAGTCTTATCTACATTGATGAGCAGCTAGGCCAGACAGGCCTTACAAGTGACCAAGTTTAAAACATCTCATATAAAAGCAGCTCAGAGCAGAAGCATCACCCCTGCTGGTGTCAAATATTGAGGGCAACAGGAACCAGTATCCTACAGAGCACATGCATACTAAACAATCTTAATGAAAAGACATTTCTAGTACACGCTGTCCCAGACTTCCCAGGACAAGTTTCTCCACTTGTGACATTCTCTATTGTAGGTAAAATGGAACAGATAGGACTGAAAACTTACTGGAGTAAGCCTGGCCACTTCTGGATGTTCCACGTAAAAATTCTTCTCAAACTTGGGCAGTTCGCTTAAATCCCATTTTCTCTTACGTAAACGCTCCCCCGGATTACCAAATTTCTTCGGAGGAAGAGGACCTCCACGACTTGCTCCAAACCTGTAAGTGTAAATGTCAGTTATAAACAAGAATATCTAATTGCAATGGAACTGGCATGTTTCTTAAGCATTTTCCACTCCTCTTTCTCCCCAAGTCCACACCGGAGGCACAATATTCCAGCAAAAGTCACTCCTCCTTTCCCCCAATCGCTGATCCCCTGACGGCACACAACTTCTTAAGTAACATAAACATGCTCTAAGTCAGTTCTGAACCCCAAACCACCTTCCAGTACAGCCATTCGTAAATCACTGCCTTAAAACTCCTGTCTCCACGTTTCTATCTCAAGGTGGCCTTCCATGGGACAAAGCTGTGCCTACAGCTTCAGCATTTACCTTTCCTGGAAACTGACAGGACATGTAAAACATGGCTGAATGAAAGGACTGAGAAAAATCTCTGATCACATAGCTCTCTCAAGGTTACTTTTACAGAAGAACAGCCACTTCACTTTCTCTCTCTGTCTTTTCTCCTTTCCTATCAAGCAGTATGCCTCAAATCAAAAACAGAACAAAGTAAACAAGCCCCTCCTGGCAATAATCTGTAACAATAACTGAAACCGAGTGGCATAAAATTATTATTTACTATAAGTATGAGAAATTACATCTTTTAGAATTCCACAGAAGTTGTAGCTCTTTTTACTAGTACCATACAAACACAGAAGAAGGTGCTGTCAGATCATGTTCTGTCTTAGTTCAGATTTTTATTAATAAAGCTGCGGCTTTTTGTAAAACATGAATTAATGAGAAATGCCTGATTTACAACAAAATTTTTATTCAGAGAGCAAGTCTTTTACCCAGGCAGTCCAATAGTGAATAAAAAAAATTATTAATGAAATGAACCAGAATCAACAAAAATCGCAAAGCAATTTTCTCACACTAGTGACTAGGAGGGGCGGAGTTGCTAAAAAAATTAAGAAAATCTGAAATAAATTTCTGAATTAGGTACATTATCCAATAGACATTACAAATTATAGCAATTAAGAGACCAAACCAATACACTCAAAGCAACACATCAACAGAAAAAAGGAGTTACATTATTGGAAAAGCTAAGTACACTAGATATAATTTAACTTTAAACTTGCTAAGTTATGAAGTGTTCACTTTGTTGCAACTCCTTCATAAAGTCTCTTCCCTCTTCTATAAATATTCCTTACTTTCCCATCTGTGCACTTATCACAGCCCCTAGGCAGCCTGCATAGCATCAGCCATTTTTGTCATATGTGAAGGCAACTTCAAAAATTAATTGAACCATTACATTTTCTTTCACAACTAAGTTCAAATAAAGAGCAAAGATTTAAACTTACAGGGACATTCACCTTGAATGAAGGTGTCTGCTACTGATCACGCTAACTTGCGATCAATATGACAACTATTTCTGTCTCCAGGTGGTTTTAACAAAACCCAGAGTCTCCATGAAGTCAGCTGAAGGTTCAAAGGGTCAACGGGCTTCCTTATGGAAGGAAACATATGGAAGTAGTGACTGCAAGAGTGGGCACTGAAACAGCTGTGTGTTATGAATATTTGCTCCACAGCTATCGAGGGGAAATCACGGATATATTTTACGTAGAAGTCACATGGTTTCAGTTCTTGATTCTTATACTCAACATGGCTGCACGGTGACTTGAAGAAAAGGAGCCCTGCAGAGCCCTCAAATGCTGCCTCTGCTCACGTTTATTCGCTGAGCTGGCAGTAACTGACACTTTATATTCGGATTGCAAGTAAAACAAGATCCCAATTCCAGATAAAAGTTATTTACGTCTAGGACCACTCCACGGATTTGCCAGTACTTCTCTTTTCAAATGTGAGTTCAGACTGACCCAAAACTTTCTTCTCCAGTACTACTGGTGCCTTCATTTCTGGGACAGAACTGAGTGAATTTGTTAAATTCTAGAGCAAAACAGTACAACCTCCCCTTATGATAAATCACCTACAACTCATTCCTGGCAGGAGGAAAACAGAAAGGCTGTATTTGTTTAGCTTACAAAAGAATCAGCACTGAGAAGGCCGGGGTGGCCCAAAACTTTATAGAAGCTATTTATGGTAAATGTTTGAAGTTGTAAATATTTCCACACCTTAAACAGACATGTATTAGCAAACTGAATCCTGACCCATTAAAGCTTCCAGGATAATATGTAAAGAAAATATTTTCTATGCAAATGCCCAAAAGCTTCCACAAAGAAGCGCGCAGGCATTCCTTTTACTTACACAAAACCCCTGATCTAAAAAAGAAACATCCATCTACAATCAAAGTCTTCACACACAATGAGATTACACAGCTTTTCAAGCACACTTAATATTGCGACAACACTTTGGACGGTGTTCTTTTAAGTAACTGTCTATAAATCTGCATACTCAAATTCACTGACTAAACTCCAAAAACAGCTGGGGTCTGAACTACCTCAAGACTTGCCAAAGCGTTTACTCCCAATGTCCTTGTGCTAAACTGAGCTGGAAATCTCACAGCGGAAAAACAACAGAACCCTCCTCTCTGTAAGGAAAAAAAAAAGTATCTTTTAATTTCAGACTGTGAAATGTGACTGTAAGATAACGCAAGGATACTACTATCTCTCTCCACAGCCAACAAGAAACTAAATGTTAAAATAACCTGCAACATATGAACAAAATAATCCTGACTCTCCCACTGGGGAGGGAAATCAAGTAAAGGAAAGGAAGGGCGGAAAGGAAAAAAAATAAAAAAGAGAAGATTCATTAACTGAGATCTAGTCTGCCATATAATAGAACCTAGATTTTTTTTTATATATCTTGAGAATGGAGACCTAACTATGTGAGATCTAAAAGACCGAAAATGCCACTCTTCTAAATTAGGGCTAATTTTCTCCTTAAAAAGGCCCAGGATGAACATCTTTTTACTTCCAATCCTTAGAAAAATCTCAAACTGGTTATATGCTATAATACCGCAGCATTTATTGCTGCCATCCTCAGAAGAAACAAACCCAAAATCAAACCCGTAAAAAATCTTTTCCAAGCCAAGCTTCCTTTAAACAGCAGAACCGAGAGTATCAAGCACCAGGCCTCCGCAGTGCCACACAAACAACTCTTGCTTGGCTGCTACGTAAGCTTGGTCATGCTCGTTAAGTGCAGTCCAAGGCCATGTTTACTGAGATCAACCTCCCCAGTGTGCAAGTCCCTTGCACGGCAGCGGTTTCCCATCTCATTTCCTCTCACGATAAGCCTGGGAGAGAAACCGAGAAAGATCTTTCACCAACTGCCATCTTCTTAAGTAAGCCCAGAAGGAGCAATGACAACCAGAAGGGCGGACGTTCCAACCACCCTTGCCAGGGCCACCAGGGCCTTCGTGGCTAGCAGGGAGGGTCAGGATGGAGTGGGCAAAGAAGAGTAGGGTAAAGAAGAAAAGAGCGAGGAAAAAATAAATTCAGGGTAGGGGAGAAAGGAAAAGGGAGGCTTTCAAATTGTGAGACGCACAGGGTTACAGATAGAGGATGGAAGAGCTGAACAGTAATAAGAACCCACCACCACTACACAGAACTGGACTCAAAGTCTCGGAGGCGGACAGAGGAGGCTGGAGAATGCCTGGGGGAAAAGCTGTTCCGAATACAGTGGGTTGAACGTTTGTTTCTCCCTTCTCCCCTTCTTTCCTCCTACCAGGCAGGCACTCAGCATGGGGAAGGATCCCTCCTTGCCTGCCTGCAGCCCCCGCACCCAGCCCGGCCTGACCCCCTCCTTCCCCGGCCTGTTCACGTCCTCTCCAACCCCCCTCACCCGTTCTCCCTCTCCACCTCTAACCCGTTTACCCCACCCTCAAACCCGCTCCCCACCCCCCACCCCCCATTCCCGGCTGTGTCCTTCACCCCACTCGCCTCCCATTCCCCCCCCCTTACCCGCCGCGGTCCCGGTCGCGGCCCCGGTCCCCGAAGCCCCTCATGGCCCCCGGCGGGGCGGGCGAGAGGCAGCGGAACGCCGGCCGTGGGGACGGCGAGGGGCTGGGGGTGCGGGGAGAGGGTCCAGCCAGGGGCGGCTGCGCCTCGGTGCTGGGCTCGCTCTGCGCCACCTCGCTTCTTTGGTGGTCCACAAAAGGAGAAGGAGTAGGCAGTGGGTCCGAGACCCGCTGGGCGTCGGCGGAGGGGACGGCGGGGCTCTCGGTAGGATCCAGGGCCCGTGGAGTGCGGAGACACAACCGGCGTCTCCTTCTTCGGGGCTCCCGGCACAAAATGGCCGCCGCTGCCCCAAGCGCTCCGCTTACGCTACGGGCGGCCCCGCTCTGCGCCAGCTGCGGCCCTACGCCTATTCACGGAAGCAAACTACC
>JAUMJK010001576.1:0-52801 GCA_033558105.1 Coccyzus lansbergi | reverse complement strand
CATCCAAGTACTCCGGCACGCATGCGCACTTATGGTCTGCTCAGTGCTGCCGCTTCGTGGCCGTTGAGCGGTACCGCAGCCCTGGGCGCGGGCGGGACGGGACGACCCCCAGGGGCGGGAGAGCCGGGACAGGAGGGGCGGGGCTGGGCCGTTCTCGGGGCGGCTTGGATCCTCGCGCAGCCTTTCGGGACTGCTCTGCTCTTCGCTGCCCTTCGGCCAACGGGTGCTGGAGCTGGGAGAGGGGCAGCGACCCCCGTGCGCCCTCAGGGCCTCAGCGTGACCGGCTCGAGCGGGGCTGGGCTCGGGTGAGTGAGAGGCGCCCCGAGAGGTGGAGGGAGCGGCGCGGGGGAGCTGTGTGTGTCCGGCGGCGCCGCTCGGGGCTCTCTGTCCGTGAGCCGCGCTCCGCCCGGGGCCGGGACGTGTTTGGCTGCCTCCGGGGCTCGGGCTGAGGGGCGATCGGGGCTGTGTCTGCGCTCGGCACGCGGCTCCGCGGGGGAAATCCCCGCTTGGGAGGGGGAGGAAGGAGGCGGGGAAGGGCAGGAGGGGTGGGAGGGGGAAAGCAGGGGGGAGCAGGGGTCAAAATGGGAGGAGAAGCGGGGAAAGAAGGCGCGGAAAGGGAGGTTTGGAAAGCACTTTAGTGTTGTCAGTCTAGAGAGAGCAAGAGGGGGACGGGGTGGTCGCTTTTTTGGGGTGTCAGGCATGGTGGCAAGAGCTGCAGGGGCAGGGGGGGTTCATTTCAAGCAGGGTTACTTGGAGTATTTTTTTTCCCTAACAGCTCCTTCCTTTTGCTTTGATAGCCATAAGCTCGATCATGGTGAGGATGGGACTGAGTGCCTGTGGGTTAAAATGAGAGGAGCCCTCAAGAAGGTGGATGTTGTGATGGAGTCTGTTACAGACCACCCAGACAAGGAGAAGCAGCTGGTGAGCTCTTCTATAAGCAACTGGGGATCGTCTCAAGGTCGCTACCTCTTGTCGTCGTGGCAGACTTCAGTCTTCTGGATATCTGCTGAAAAGACTGTACAGCGGAGAGGAAACAGTCTAGGAGGTTCCTGGAGTGTGTGGAAAACAACTTCCTCACGCAACTGGTGAGTGAGCCGAGAAGGGAAGGTGCCCTCCTGGACCTGCTGTTTGTGAACAGAAAAGGCCTTGTGGGGAATGTGGTGGTAGGAGGACACCTGGGACAAAGCGATCACGAGATGATGGGGTTTTCTGTTCTAGGTGAGGTGAGGAGGGTGGTTAGCAGGACAGTTACATTAAATTTTCAGAGGGCAAACTTTATCCTATTCAGAAAGCTGGTTGGCAAAGTCCTGTGGGAGATAGTTCTTAAAGACGAGGGCTGGGAGCTCTTCAAAAAGGAGATCCTAATAGTTGAGGAGAAAGCCCTCCCCATATTCCAGAAAAGGAGCCGTTGTGGGAGAAAAACAGCTTGTTTGAGTAGGGAGATCTTGAGAGACATCAAAAAGAGGAGGAGGGTCTATGAGCTTTGGAAGAAGGGGCAGGCATCTTGGGTGATACACAGGGAGGAAGTGAGATCGTGCAGAGAACAAATGAGGAGGGCTGAGGCCCAACGAGAAATCAAATTGGCTAAGTCTGTAAAAGATAAAAAAAATCTTTCTTGACAATAAAAGGAGGAGTAGGAGGAATGTTCAGTTCCTATTGGATGCACGAGTAACAACAGAGTAACAACAGTGACCGAGGGCAGGGCTGAGGTGCTTAATGCCTTCTTTGCCTCAGTCTTTAATAGTTAGGATGGTTGTTCCCTCTGTGTACAAAGCCAGGAGTGAGAGGAGCAGAATGAGGCTTCCATGATCCAAGAGGAGGTGGTCAGAGACTCCCCACTAAGCTGGGGAGAAGCGTGGACCTGCTGGAGGGTTGGGAGGCTCCAAAGGGATCTGAACAGGCTGGATCCATGGGCTGAGACCAACAGCATGAGGTTTATCAAGGCCAAATACCAGATCCTGCACTTGAGGCACAACAACCCTGTGCAGAGCTACAGACTAGGAGAAGTCTGGCTGGAAAGCTGTCCAGAGGAGAGGGACCTGGGAGTGTTGGTTGACAGCGACTGACCATGAGGCAGCAGTGTGTCCAGGTTGTCAAGAAGGTCCATGGCATCTTGGCTTGGTTCAGAAACAGCAGGTCCAGGGAAGTTATTTTCCCTCTGGAGTTGGCACTGGTGAGACCACTTCTCGAATCCTGTGTTCAGTTGTGGGCCCCTCAGCACAAGAAGGATATTGAGGCTCTGGAGGGAGTCCAGAGAAGAGCAATGAAGCTGGGGAAGGGGCTGGAGAGGAAGAGGAGCAGCTGAGAGAGCTGGGGGTGTTTATCCTGGAGAAGAGGAGCCTGAGGGGAGGCCTCATTGCTCTCTGCAACTACCTGAGAGGAGGTTGTGGGGAGGAGGGAGCTGGGCCTTTCTCCCAAGTGACAGGGGACAGGACAAGAGGGAATGGCCTCAAACTCCACCAGGGGAGGTTCAGGGTGGACATCGGGAGAAAATTGTTGACAGAAATGGTTATTGGTCAGTGGCAGAGGCTGCTCAGGGAGGGAGTTGAGTCCCCTTCCCTAGAGGGGTTTAAGGGACGGGTGGATGAGATGCTGAGGTGCATGGGTTAACGATTGATGGGAATGGTTGGACTTGATGATCCAGTGGGTCCTTTCCAACCTAGTGATTCTATGATTCTTTTTTCTTTGTCAGCAGAGACAGTCTGGCAGAAGTATTGATGATGAAAGAGCCCCCGTGGGATCCCGTCGCCTCCTCAGGGAGAAGGGTGGAAGCGACATGGCGATGCCCTCCAGGCCAGTAGCTGTCGGGTATGTGTCTTTCTTGGAACTCACTCCTCTTTGCTAATCGCCATCAATCGTGTTGATGACACAAGGCAGAGCATTTTACACTTTGGGTTAATATGTGACGGCATCAGGTTTAGTGAATGCTGGATGGAGACAGCCACACTAGAGTGCCAGGGCCTTCACCAGCTAAACCTGTGCATGCCACACACCATGAACGCGCCACACACCAGGCCCACACCTCACACATGCAATTCACTCCCCCATGCACATTGTGCTGTCCCCACGCACACTGACCTTCCTTGCCCTTCGTCGCCCTGCACTGACCTTCCTTGCAGTCCCTTGTTGGTTCACTCACCAGCTGTGTGAGGAAGTTTTCTTCCGCACACTTCTGAAACCTCTGGGACGGGTTCCTTTCTGCTGTGTTATACTCCCAGCCAATATCTGGGAAATTGAAGTCTCCCAGGAGGACTAGAGGTAGTCACGATCTTGTGACTACTCTCAGTTGTTTGTAGAAGAGCTCGTGCTTCTCGCTGCCTCCTCAGTGTCTGTCCTCTGCTTCAAGTGTGGCTGAACTGGTGCCTCAAGAGGTCGTAGTTTGGGCAAGAGCAGCCACTAAAATATTTCTGCCGTTAGCTCAAGTGCTAAGGTATCCTGCCTCCCTCGAGGAAAGCCTCTGTTCGGAGAACTCAGTCGCTTTCCTCCTTCCGACTGCCTCAGAGCGGCAGGGAGAGCCAGGGGAGCTCTGCCTGGTCCCGTGACTCGGGCCAGTCTGGCACGGCTGAGAGCTTGCTGGGTGTTGGGGTGTCACTGGTAGCGGTGAGAGCTGCATGGGAGGGCGGTGGCTCATTTAAAGCAGGGTTACTTGGAGTATTTTGTCCTAACAAGTCCTTTTGCTTTGTCAGCAGAGAGAATCTGACGGGAGTATTGTCAACAAGAACCCCTGCGGGATCCTGACCCCTGCACAGGGAGAGGGGGAGAAGCAACGTGGCGGTGGCCTGCAGACCAGCAGCATTCGGGTACGTGGCTTTCTCGGGACTTGTCTTTGCTAATCACTGTTGATCAAGTTTTCGGCACGAGCCGGAGCATTATCTGCTCAGGGTTAGCACACGATGGCATCGCGTTTAGTGAATGCTGGATTGAGACAACAATACTAGGGTGCCATGGGCTTGGCCAGACAGACATGTGCATGCCACATGCCATAAACATGCCCCACACACGCTAGACACATGCCCCACATGCACTGCCCTCATGCACACACCGTGTACGTGCTAGGCTCACACCACAACTCATGCACATCTCGTGCACACACCTTGCACCTGCAAGCAACGTGCCACACACTCCGTGCACATGTTACGTATGTGCCTTTTACCCACCATCCACACATTATAAACATGCTAGCACACACCATGAAGATGACACACCACACATGCACATACCACGCACATGCCATGCATACCCCACTGCACCTGGGCACACGCTGTGCATGTGCTAGGCTAATGCCACAACAACCCCATCCGCATGACATGCACATGCCTTGCGCACATGAGCAACATGTCACCCATGCCACACATGCCATGTGCTTGTTATGTCTATGCCTCGTATGTGCTTACACACACCACAGACACGGTAGCACATGCCCTCCCGCTGGCTGCTGCCAATGGGATGCAGGCTGGGACTGGGAGAGGGACAGTGCCCCGTGTCCCTCCCGTCCCCCCAAACCCCTCCTGTCCCTGCCCGGGGTGCCGTGCGGGGCTGGGGGGAGGGCAGGGGATACACAGCTTTTCCTCTTATGTCTGCTCACTTTTTTATTTTCTCTCTGACAGCTTTATTGAACTGGAGTTTTAGCCTCGTGACTGTGCATCAGAGGTGGCTGAACGTGACAGGAAGACTGCTGGGAAAATGGCAAGAAGAGGATGGAGAAGAAACAGTGGAACACGCCCTTTAGAGTTTGCTGCTGGTCCTGCTGCTGAGAAATGGGAGTGTGTCTGAATTTGCTATAGTGTGAGACAGATGAAAGAAGTTTAATAAAAGCTCAGTTCTATCTAAATGTTAGATGGGACTCTGCTTATGTAAAGCATATTGTATGTAACTGTTACCAATACACTTCAACGCACTGTGTCTCAGCAGCTAGAACATGGAAGGAATCTTTTAATCTGTACAGTTTTTTAGCAATGATAATTGACATTTAGTGGCTTAATAACATATATAATTTTGTATCATTTCAGCCACGCCTGGCCACCAACATTTTATATTTAGGAGTAATTTCTTACCCATCCTAAGTGGGATGCTATAGTTTTTCCTGTTAAAAGGGTGGGTCTTGTTCAGAAACTTCTGAAGGTAATAGTTGGGTTGGTTAAGTCTGTGCCACACCTGTGATCAGCAATTAGGTACAGGTGAAGGGTTTGCCCCTTAAAAGGCCTCTTGGTTTCGAGCTGGCTCTCACCTGCAGCTCGAGCATTCAGTGAAGGAAGGGGCTGCAGAATCCTGCCTTTCTTCCTTTCTGCGCTGGGTTTGGAACAGTCGTGTGGTTTTCTTCGTGGTGCATTTGAGCCACTGTCATGGTCTCTTCTGTGAGATTCAGGTAATGATTTTGCTTGTGGATTTGCTTTTTAGTCTTAGAGTAAAATTGTTTTGCAGTAAGGCAGCTTCAGAGAAATGTTGCCACAAACATTTGCAGCCAATGTTGTCTTTCTTTGTTCCTGTATTATTAGTAGAAATAGGGATTTTTTTTCTTTAGGTTTTTTTTTTTTTCTTTCAATCTACTGAGGCCCTAAGGATTTAGGCTCAGCCAGTGTAGTATTAGTGATAGGTGTTACTGTTTTTCCCAGAGGTGGTTTGTTTCATGTGGGGTTTGTGTCATAAGCAGTTGAAAATTGTATTTGCCCAGAACTTTTTGATGAAGTGCCCAAGAAAACTGTTAGCTTGCCTGTATTGCCAGGATTTTTTTTTTCTTAATCTACATCAGTACCAGAGGACTCAGAGGAGGTAAATATGAGAGCAATATGAAAAACACTTCTAGGGGACAGTTAGTAAACTATTCACCAGTAGGGCTGTGACAACTGTACCAGGCAAGTTATTGGAAATGGTAACGAAGAACAGAATTAGAGGTTATGGATGAGTGTGGTGTTTGGGGTGATCCTACTGCATGGATCTGTCAGTGTTTTTTGAGGAAAGCTTCAATTGTGTAAATTAGGATAATTTGGTTGATGCTGCTTTATCTACTGCTTAGATGATGTTTTCTCAAGAGCCGGAAGAAATAGCTACTCCTATACACTAGCTAAAACTACGTATGGAGCTTTTTTGTCCCAGGTGGAACTGTTGAGTTCTGTTGACTTACTGAATGGGAGTGTTGGGGGAGGTGGGGGTTGAATTTGTGCCCTCTTTTGTGCTTTTCTGTTGGTGTTTTTCAATTCTGAGCAGGAGTTAATGTTTTGAGTAGAGAGAACGTAAGAGGGTTTAGATGTAGTGCCTACTTCTACAAGAATTGTACTGTTATATATTTAGAAAATGTTTTCATTTCTGTGGTGGCTGTTCCAAGTAGTTTTATGTAGAAAGCCTTGTTTAAAAAGCAACGAATAGTGAGCTCTGGCAGGCGAGTTAAGGTTGTTCAGGCAGGGTAAATGAACGTGGTCCAGAAACACTGCTTTTTGGTCAAGTGAGTAAAATAGAAACTGAACGATGCTCTTCCTTGCCAGGCTGTGTACGGCTCTGTGTTCCGTCGTGGAATTTCCTGTTGTGTGTTTTCAGTTTAGGAAAACAGATAATTTGGTTTACGCTTTGATCGAAATACTTAGCTGTGCTGCTTTTCTGATAGTGCTCTCGGGATAACAATCGTGAGGTTTTTTTTTTTTTCCATATTTTATGTGTTTTATTACATGCTATTTCAGACTGCAGTGCCTAACAAAACTACTTCAATTTTACTGTAAATGTATCTCAGCCCTAACTCGGTCTCTACCATTTCTAGAAGTTGTTCCAAACCCATCATGTGGTTTGGCACAGTTAAATACAATTGGCAATCTCTATTCTGTAAAGGTACTTAATGGAGCCATTGTGCAGGGTGAACTGGTTTTCACATTGGGATGCAGTGAGGTTTATGCAAGTTAGCGCAGAGGTCACTGCCAGCCCTGTCCACATTGTGTGTGTTTCAGCTGGAGTTGCTGCGTATTGCTTGGGAAACACCCTCGGTTTGTTTCTGGCTTCTGCAGTACCTCCTCACGTAAAATTTCATGCAGGGAGTAACTGAAACAATTGTATAACTGGAGGGAATGGATAATGCAAGTGCCTTCCTATGGAGCTAGGGAACTCCCTCTGTTAAACAGGCTCTGCTTTCCTCCCCTCCATGGTGGGCAGGGCTTGCTACTGTGCCTGACTCTTATTGATGTGAGGCCAGAGATTATCATAAGATCAGAAAGCGACTGTCTGCAGCAGCAAGAATGGTAATTAAGACCTGATATTTATCATCTACCCCTGTCTTGCATCTTTAGTCACTGAGGAAACGCCAATCCAAAAATTCCTACTTGCTGGTCCATAGGAAGAAGAATATTTTCTCTGTAATGATGACAAATTGGGGTTGTTTAGCTTGGAGAAGAGGAGGCTGAGGGAAGACCTCATTACTCTCTACAACTACCTGAAGGGAGGTTGTGGAGAGGAGGGAGCTGGCCTCTTCTCCCAAGTGACAGGGCACAGGACAAAAGGGGATGGCCTCAAGCTCCGCCAGGGGAGATTTAGGCTGAAGATTAGGAGGAAGTTTTTTCACACAGAGGGTCATTGGGCATTGGAATAGGCTGCCCAGGGAGGGGGTTGATTCACCTTCCCTGGAGGGGTTTAAGGCACAGGTAGATGAGGTCCTGAGGGACATGGTTTAGTGTTTGATAGGAATGGTTGGACTCGATGATCCAGTGGGTCCCTTCCAACCTGGTTGTTCTATGTTTCTATGATTCTATGAAATTGTTAAGTCTTGAATCCAGTGACTGTATTAATATCAAGTTCATGCTCTTCATTGAATTTTAAGGCAGAGAGTCTGGAATCCATTCAAACAGGTGGGAGGGGAAGGAGCCCTCTGTCTGACCAAATATATGCATCTCCATGATCTACGCATGTTTCAAACTCCTTTCACACTCAAAGTGCATAAAGGCTCCGTGCATTTCGTAACATTTCTCAATGTCCCTTTTATCGGTACAGCTTTTTACTGTTTGATCATTTGTTAGTTTGGCTTAAATTGCAGGCATTTAAAGGGCTTAGGCCGGAAGTTCTCTTTGGAAAGCTCAGTGTAGGGCATCCTATAGTCCTGTAAGTGCAGTACAGCTCAAAGTAATAATTATGAGTGATGAATGCTGTACAAGGCAGTCATTCTGATGGTGCTTTCCTGTCCCTGGAATGCCATTCGCCTTTGGCTTAGGTAAGCAAAGTCCCAATGGTGACATGCTTTTGTCTTTCTCACGAAGTGCCATCTTGAAAATGAATCAATCTCTTCAGATCAGGCATGCTCAAAAATTAATCTTGAGAGGGAAAACCATCTACTGCTATTGATGTTGTTTATGAAATGTTTATGATGCTGAAAAGGCAGCACCCACGAGCATTAGTCATACCTGAATACTCTAAGCAGTCACTATGGAAGCTTAAAATATTTGAATGTATAAAAGTAGTAGGAGCCACTGGGAAACATCTATTCTTTTATTGTGTATTTAGATTTGTAAAACTTGTTTTAGGGATTTAATGATTGTGTACAGTTCAATAGATCTTACTCTTATAATGACTTTTTAATGGTGCAAGGTTATAGCCCGTGTGATTTAAAGAAAGGAGAGGGGAGGGAGACTACATCCAAAAAACCCCTAGCGGTGAAACATGAACCCATTAAAACGATTTTTGTGAATTAGTCATTTCTGCAGTGCTTTTTGCGATGGTACTACTCTAAGGAATGTCATTAATATTATTCCACAGAGAATTAAAGGTCCATCTGATTATTTCTGACCTGATGAACTGTTTTCTGAAGCAATGGTCAGTCAGGGGTCAGGGTTCGCAACTTGAAATATGTTAGTAACTCCAATTCAAAGACAGACTTTATGGCTGTGTACTTCTATCCCTATAGAATGTTTTTTTAAACAAAATACTTGCAAATATGGTGGCTTAACTCTAGTGTGACTAATTGCAGTGAGGAATATGATCTTGCAATTTCAGTCATGGTATTGCCTGTTTAAAAAAAAACAATGATGTCACCATCAAATAAACATTTTCTGTCTTCCGTTTGTACTTTCAATGACTTCATTTTTACTTTTTACTCTAACTTACTTCAACATAGAAAAAAACCCCACTTAAGCACTTAAGAAAAACAAATAAAAAGCTTATTTCAAAGGAAAGTCTCAACTGACTTGCAGGCTTCAAAATTCATTACTGTTTTTTTCCTCATTACTGACATAATGAAAATAAAATAATTGAATTCATATCATAGAATCATTTGGTTGGAAAAAACCTTTGAGATCAGAGTCAAAAGATGAGAAGGCTGAGGTGCTCAACAACTTTTTTGCCTCAGTCTTCACTGACAAACATGCTATATATATACACGCGTGTATATACATATACACGTGTATATACATATACACGCGTGTATATACATATACACGTGTATATACATATACACGCGTGTATATATACACACATACACGTGTGTGTATATACACGCGTGTATATATACACACATACACGTGTGTGTGTATATACACGCGTGTATATATACACACATACACGTGTGTGTGTATATACACGCGTGTATATATACACACATACACGTGTGTGTGTATATACACGCGTGTATATATACACACATACACGTGTGCGTGTATATACACGCGTGTATATATACACACATACACGTGTGCGTGTATATACACGCGTGTATATATACACACATACACGTGTGCGTGTATATACACGCGTGTATATATACACACATACACGTGTGCGTGTGTGTATATACACGCGTGTATATATACACACATACGCGTGTATGTGTGTGTATACACATACACGCGTGTATATATACACACATACACGTGTGCGTGTGTGTATATACACGCGTGTATATATACACACATACGCGTGTATGTGTGTGTATACACATACACGCGTGTATATATACACACATACGCGTGTATATACATACACGCGTGTATATATACACACATACGCGTGTATATACATACACGCGTGTATATATACACACATACGCGTGTATATACATACACGCGTGTATATATACACACATACGCGTGTATATACATACACGCGTGTATATATACACACATACGCGTGTATATACATACACACATACGCGTGTATATACACACACGCGTGTATATACACACACGCGTGTATGTATATACATGCGTATGTGTGTATATACACGCGTGTATGTATATACACGCGTGCGTATATATACACGCGTGCGTGTATATACACGCGTATGTGTGTATATACACACGTGTGTGTGTATATACACACGTGTGTGTGTATATACACACGTGTGTGTGTATATACACGCGTGTATGTATATACACGCGTGTATGTATATACACGCGTATGTGTGTATATATACACGCGTGTATGTATATATATACGCGTATGGGTGTATATATACACGCGTGTATGTATATATATACACACGCGTATATGTATATACATACATGCGTGTGTATATACACACATACGCGTGTATATACATATACACGTGTGTATTTGTATACATATACGCGTGTATATATATACATATATATAAACTGTGTCAAAGTCTTTACTGAAGTCCAGGAAGATCCATCCACAACCTTTCCCTCGTCCTGTAGTCAAGTTACTTTATCACAAAAGGTGATCAGGTTTGTTAGGCAAGACCCGCCTTTTGTGGACCCGTGTTGTATGGAACTTACTGATATGCTGCTTAAAATTGTATCTCAGAGAGTAAAATATTCACTGTACTCTGGACAAGTTTTTAACAAGGATTATTTATAATTAATGGATAAATAATGTATATGCAGTTAACTTATATAATTTAAATCAAGCCTGGCTGTGCTACTTACATAAAAACTTTCATTAAGCCACTAACACATTACACTTAAGTTTCCCAGTGACAGCAGAGAGCTTGGCTCTCTCGTTCCACTGCGCGTGCGGCACCCGGGCTGCAGTACCGAGTTTCGGTCACCCGGTGGCAGCAGAGAGCCGCGTTAATGTATACGCTCTGCAGTACCGCGATTGTACCACCGAGTGGCAGCAGAGAGACGAGGTAATCAATTAGGGCTGCGCTTTCCTCCGTCTGTTTTTCCTTCTCTGTCCTTCAAATAGCAACACAGTTTCTCCCAGCATTCTGCTTCAGAAACAGTCACCTCTGGATAGGTGCACACTCTCCTGGGTGGAAAACTGGTTGGCTGGAGGGGCCCAGAGAGTGGTGGGAAATGGTGTTAAATGCAGCTGGAGGCCAGTGACTAGTGGTGTTCCCCAGGGCTCAGTGCTGGGTCCAGCCCTGGTCAGTGTCTTCATCAATGACCTGGATGAAGGCATTGAGTGTACCCTTAGTAAGTTTGAGGAAAAGCATGGATCTACTGGAGGGTAGGGAGGCCCTAAAGGGATCTGAAGTGGCTGGACCAGTGGGCAGAGTCATAGAATCATAGAACAACCAGGTTGGAAGAGACACACAGGATGGAGTCCAACTGTTCCTATCAAACACTAAACCATGCCCCTCGGCACCTGGTCCACCCGAGCCTTAAACACCTCCTAGGAAGATGAATCAACCACCTTCCTGGGCAGCCTGTTCCAGTGCCCAATGACCCTTTCTGTGAAAATTTTTTTTCTTAGGTCGAGCCTAAATCTCCTGTGGCAGAGCTTGAGGCCATTCCCTCTTGTCCTGTCCCCTGCCACTTGGGCGGAGGGGTCAGCTCCCAGCTCTACAACTTCCTTTTAGTTAATTGTAGAAAGCAATGAGGTCTTCCCTCAGCCTCCTCTTCTCCAGGCCAAACAACCCCATCTCTCTCAGCTGTTATTTATAAGGCCTGTTTTCCAGCACCTTCACTAGCTTTGTTGCTCTTCTCTGGACTCACTCCAGAGCCTCAACATCCTTCTTGTGCTGAGGGGCCCAGAACTGAACACAGGATTCGAGGAGCGGTCTCACCATTGCTGAGTACAGAGGGAGAATAACCTCCCTGGAGTCCAATGGCATGAGGTTTAACAAGGCCAAACACCAGTTCCTGCTTCTATGATTCTTCGCATTACATAATCATATGCTCATGCACCATTTAGATAGAATTGAGCATTGATTAAGCACCTTTGATCTGTCTCATACAGGAGCAAAATCACAGAGACTGTGCTATTTTTCTGCAACCAACGAATCAACAAACTCTAAAGGGCATTTTCAACTTTTTGTTATTGATCCTCTTCTTGCCCTTCTCCCAACAACCTTACCATTGCATGCAGCCACATCTTTTGTGTGGTCATCAAGCTAAAATGTCCAGGCTGAGAAGAACAATAAAGCTGTCACAGAGAAGCTAACCATAATAGCAGACCCCAGACATAAGAGGAAAGGTTCTGAAACTCCTGTATTTACATCAAGGACAGAGACAGCCTGTGCTTCTATCAGCTGAGTTGCGGCCCTTCCTCTCACAGAACTAACTCGATACAATCGCTGCTGCAACATCATTAGTCAGGCTCCAGCGTCAGGGGCCCATGAATCCCAGGCACGTACAAAAAGCAAGTCAGCTCGGGTCCCGTGACTCTGGGTTACAGAGCGCTGGGCCAGGTAGGAGGAGAGGGGAAAAAAATGCCCTAAAGCTCTACTACTTCAGACATCTTGAAGATATCAACACACAGACCTTTTCCACAGCACTTCTCTGAGCAGAAACTTAGAGGAACATTTCAGCCTAAGAGTGTTATAAAGCTACATGTATACATAAAAAAGAGCTGACTAGTTTGAAAGGCATAAGGAGCCCTACAGACAGACAGGGGATTATAGAAAAGGGCGAGGACTAGCACAAAGATTCAGAAACAGCAAGAGGAGTAAAGGAGAGCATCGAGATACAGAGTGAATGTAAAAGCTGGAACAGCAACAGTGAGCAATATAAAGGGATAGGGAAGAAAAAGAGAGATGAAAAAAGAGAAAAAAAAAAAGAAAGAAAAGCAAAGCATTTTCAGGTGCAGAGAAAGAACAAACTGCAAGGGTCAAGCCAGTGAAATTGTGAGGGAAAAGAATGAGAAATACAGAATAGGACAAAGATGGAAAAGAAAAAAAAAAAAAAGCACGGGAAGAGAACAGATCCTGAAGACTGGGAAAAAGAGAGAAAAGAGCACAGAGAAATAAAAGGGCAGGGTTATATGGATCCCAGGAGACAAAAATTGTAGCAGCACAATAAATGAAAGGAACCAAAAAGTCCACCTTTAAAATGTTTGCTATCTAGTCCCATCACTGTCGCAACAAGCAGCAGTGCAGTGAAAGCACACTTACTATTATTTCTCATAAGGATGCTTACAGGCATAGTAACAGCAGGGCTCTTGCCGAGAATGTAGAGTAGAGTCAATCAAACACAGCTGCTCCCCAGACCATATTTATACCTTTGAGAGAGTTCGCCCCACCCCATTCACAGGTGATGTGTGTGAAGGCCCAGGGTGTATATAAGCCCCAGGCCTTGCCTGGGGAGGCCATTAAGCCTCTGGTTTCCCTTGAGATTGGAGCTCTGCTGCTGTTTTAACTCCTTGTGTCTGTTGAGGGCATGCTGGAATGGTAAGGTGGTTTTTTTTTTTTGACAGTACTTTGTCTAAGGGGGAACTTGTTGCTGTTCTTCATTCTGGGCAGGGGGGTGGGGGATGGCGATGCACTCATCCTAGAGTCTCTACAGTTTGTTGCTGGCACCATATGGGGGATAAAAATTTATGTTAGCTAGGGCACTGCTTTTCTTGAATTGAGCTAAAGCCTGGAGCGGTCTCATGTTTTGATGCTGTGCTTTTCTGTTTCTTTTTTTCTTGTCGATACTGAAGAGGAATCCAGTGACTGAAGGATTATTTCCATTAGTGGTCCTGACTTAAGCAGCTTTGGCCAAGGAGAGCTTCAGTGGTGACCTTCTGAAAGCTAAGTTGAGGGAACAGAGTTGATAAGCGGGAGGTGGCTTGGGGTTAGCACGGAGTGGTTTTGAAGGTAGCCTAGGGGAGAGGTCTGTGCAGGGAGAGATCTCTTTGGGTGGGGAAAGGCAGAGGGGCCTACTTTTCAGCCCAAAGCCTGCACGGGCAGGGCAGTTCCAGCTTCTATGTGGTGTTGTCTAGCTTGTGTAGTCACCGTGCTGTGTCTGAAATATTCTGCAGGTCTTGATGTCCTCTTGATCCTTATTCTCGGACTTGGTCCGTGCATCCTCAGCATCTTTAGGTCTTTAAAAGGGGCATCTCGCCCGTTGCGTCCACATCTCTTTGGAACCATGCACGGTTCTTTGCTTATTCAGGGCTGCCGTAGGTTCTCCCTCGGAGCCCTGTCCTTTGCCTTGCCCATTGGCATGCGTGGTCCCAGGAGTCCTCCTCTTTGCCATGACTTCTCTTTTGTCCCCATTTCACAGTGTTAGTCTTGTGTGTTTTGGTGTTGTGGGTGTCTTTGTGTCTGGTTGGAGCTGCTCTGCCCGGTGCTTGGAGGAGGCGATAGGAGTCAGCAGAAGTAGCGTGGTCCGAATCTGGGCTTAACATTTTGACGTGACTAGAAGTTGCAGTCTAGGGCAGTCTGTTACATCGCAGAATGAGCAGCCCTAGGTGTGGTGGGTGAGGAGGGTAGTTTCTGCTAGTCTCTGGAGTCAAGGAGGGGGATAACCAAAACAGCGTGGGAGAATCCATTGGAGCGGTAGCGAAGGGGGTCGAATGCTGAGAAGGTGGCAATTAACATTTGGGTTTGGTTGTGGACTAGCTTTGGTTGGCTGTAATGCGCAGTCGGGTCCATCTGAGTAAAAGCAGGGCAGAGGCTTGGAATACTTTGGTCATTGCTGAGTATCAGGGTGACTGCTTTGCGGTTGTGTTTTTCAGATATAGAAGGCTGACCTGTGAGCGGACGGGCACGGATGGAGTTGCGTGCAGGTAGAGTGTCAGAGCGAGGTGGGTCTGCTGTGGTTGTCGGTGGGAAGATGTGACCAGAAGATGTGACTATACAACTAGATAATGGGTTTTGGTTTTCCTTTGAAGGCATGAGGCAATGGGCATAGCAAGAGAGTCAGAGGAGCTGGCTGGGATCAGGAGAGCACTGGTGAGTTGCATGAATCAGCAGATTTCGCTCATGTGTCTTGCAGCCTCTGATGTCCTTTACTGCTTGTGGTTTACAGGTGGAGCACGTCCTCGACATGGCAGCCCAAGATGATGGTGGCCAGGTGTGTGAGCAGTCAAGGTAATGTAGGGAGAGTTGGGATTCGCCGGGGGCTGCCTGTCTATTTGGGTTATATCCAAGCATGTATTTTCTTGCAGGTCCATCAGGCGGATTCAGAGGGGCCAAGCTTTGTGTCAGCAGCTGGAGTGAGAAGGTGAGGTGGTTGTCTGAATTAGTGTCTAACAGCCCAGTACTATGTAGCCACTCAAACTTGCATTTCTGGTTCTGGCACGTGCTGTTCGGGGAGACTCTGGAAAAAGGGTGAGCGTCTGAGGGGAGACTGGTTTGTTGTGAGCAGGTGCATGGGACTGTATATTTCTCATCAGCACAAAAGCTATTTTGCCTCTTGGAACTGCAGGTGCCCCGGGCCGTGACAGCTGCCCATCCTGATGTTTGAGCGAGCAAATGGCAGGTGAGCAGCATGTGAGTTTTGCAGTGGGTGAGGTGGCAAAGAACAAGATGTTGTCATCGAGAAGTGTGGTGTTGATGGTTGGCACTATGTCTTCCTATGTGTTTTTCCTCTTGCAGATGCTGAAGAGGAACCCGGTGACTGCAGGATTATTTCCACTAGCGGATGTGATTTGAACTGTTTTGGCTGACGAGATCTTCATTCGTGGCCGTCTGAAAGCTAAGTTGAGGGAGCAGAGTTGGGAAGCGAGAGGCAGTTTGGGGATAGTGGGGATGGGTTTTGAAGGTAGCCTAGGGGAAAGGTCTGTGCAGGGAGAGTCTTTTTGAGGTTAGTGAAGGCAGAGGAGCCTACTTGTCAGCCGAAACCCTGCACGGGCAGGGCAGATACAGCTTGCCCCGTCGTTCACCTTGCCCCGTCGTTCACCTTGCCCCGTCGTTCACCTTGCCCCGTCGTTCACCTTGCCCCGTCGTTCACCTTGCCCCGTCGTTCACCTTGCCCCGTCGTTCACCTTGCCCCGTCGTTCACCTTGCCCCGTCGTTCACCTTGCCCCGTCGTTCACCTTGCCCCGTCGTTCACCTTGCCCCGTCGTTCACCTTGCCCCGTCGTTCACCTTGCCCCGTCGTTCACCTTGCCCCGTCGTTCACCTTGCCCCGTCGTTCACCTTGCCCCGTCGTTCACCTTGCCCCGTCGTTCACCTTGCCCCGTCGTTCACCTTGCCCCGTCGTTCACCTTGCCCCGTCGTTCACCTTGCCCCGTCGTTCACCTTGCCCCGTCGTTCACCTATATTTGGAACCAGGCATAGTTCTTTGCTTATTCAGGGCTGCCATAGTTTCTCCCTTGGAACCCTGTCCTTTGCCTTGCCCACTGGCATGTGTGGTCCCAGGAGTCCTTCTTGTTGCCATAACTGTTGTCCCCAGATCACAGTGTAGGTCTTCTATGTTTTGGTGTGCTGGGTGGCTTTGTCTGGTTGGAGCTGCACTGCCCAGTGCGTAGAGGAGGCAATAAGAGTCAGTAGAGGTACTTTGGCCCGATTCTGTTCTTGTTGTTTTGATGTGACTAGACATTGCAGTCTAGGGCTGTCTGTTATTTGGCAGAATGAGCAGCCGTAGGTATGGTGGGAGAGGAGGGTAGTTTCTGCTAGTCTCTGGAGCCACAGAGGGGACAACCAAAACAGTGTGGGAGAAGCCATTGGAGACGTAGCAAAGGGGTTTGAATGTCAAGGGAGAGGCAATTAATAATTGGTTTTCGTTATGGACTAGCTTTGCTTGGCTGCAATGCGCAGTCGGGGCCGTCTGAGTCGGGAAGAGGGAAGAGGCTTGGAATACTTCGGTCATTGCTGAGTATCAGGGTGACTGGTTTGCTGTTGTGTTTTTCAGATGTAGAGGTCTGACCTGTGCACCAGAGATGGAGTTGCATGCGGGTAGGATGTCACAGCAAGGTGGGTCTGCTGTGGTGTTTGTGGGAAGATGTGATAGATGGCTATATTACTAGATAATGGGTTTTGGTTTTGCCTTGAAGGTACATGGCAATTGGCAAAGCAGGAGGGTGTCGGAGGAGCTGGCTTGGACGTGGAGAGCACAGGAGATTTGCATGAAGCATCAGTTTTTGCTCATGTGTCTTCCAGTGTCTGAAGTCCTTTACTGCTTGTGGAGCACATCCTCGACATGGCAGCCCAAGATGATGATGGCCAGCTGGGTGAGCGCTCAAGGTAACGTAGCTGGGTGTGGGATTCACTGGGAGCTGCCTTTCTCTTTGGGTTATGTGCAGGCATGTGTTTTCTTGCAGGTTCATCGTGCGCATTCAGAGGGGCCAAGTTTTGTGGCAGCTAAGTGGCGTGAGAAGGTGAGGTGGTTGTCTGGATTGGTGTCTAAGAGCCCAGTACTATGTAGCAACTCAGCCTTGCGTTTCTGGTTCTGGCAGGTGCTGTTCGGGGATCCTCTGGAAATAGGATGAACGTCTGAAGGGAGACGGTGTCGTCGTGAGGAGGAGTGTACTTTTCACATTGGCACAAAAGCCATTTTGCCTCTTGGAAGTGCAGGTGTCCCTGTCCGTGAGAGATGCCCATCCTGATGTCTTAGTCAGCAAGGGGCAGGTGAGCAGAATGCAGTTTTGCAGTGGGCTAGGTGGCATAGTACAAGATGTTGTCAGCGAGCAGTGTGGTGGTGATGGTTAGCACTGTTTTTCTGTTTGTTTTGCAGATGCTGAAGAGGAACTCGGTGACTGCAGGATTATTTCCATTAGCGTATGTGATTTGAGGTGCTTTGTCCCAGGAGAGTTTCATTCGTGGCCCTCTGAAAGCTAAGTTGAGGGAGCAGAGTTGGGAGGCAGGAGGTGGATTGGGGACAGCGGGACCGGGATTTGAAGGTAGCCTAAGGGAGAGGTGTGTGCAGGGAGAGTTCTCTTGGGGTGGGTGAAAGCAGAGGGGCCTATTTCACAGCCCAAACCCTGCACGGGCAGGGCAGTTCCAGCCTGTATCTGGTGGTGTTGTCTAGTATGTGTAGTCACCGTGCTGTGCCTCAGATTTTTTTGCATGTCTTGATGTCCTCTTGATCCTTATACTCGGACTTGGTCCGTGCATCCTCAGCATCTTTAGGTCTTCAAAAGGGACATCTTGCCCATTCATCTTGCCCATGGTGTCCACATCTCTTTGGAACCATGCACGGTTCTTTGCTTATTCAGGGCTGCCGTAGGTTCTCCCTCGGAGCCCTGTCCTTTGTCTTGCCCATTGGCATGCATGGTCCCAGGAGTCCTCCTTGTTGCTGCGACTTTTCTTTTGTCCCCAGTTCACAGTGTAGGTCTTGTGTGTTTTGGTGTTCTGGGCGTCTTTGTGTCTGGTTGGAGCTGCTCTGCCCGGTGCTTGGAGGAGGCGATAAGAGTCAGCAGAGGTATTCTGGCCTGAACTGGGGCTTGATGTTTCTATGCGATGAGAACTTGCAGTGTAAGGCGATCCGTTACTTTGCAGAGCTAGCAGCCCTAGGTGTGGTGGGTGAGGAGGGTAGTTTCTGCTAGTCTCTGGAGCCACAGAGGGGACAACCAAAACGGCGTGGGAGAATCCATTGGAGCGGTAGCAAAGGGGGTTGAATGCTGAGAAGGTGGCAATTAACGTTTGGGTTTGATTGTGGACTTTCTTTGGTTGGCTGTAATGCGCAGTCGGGGCTGTCTGAGTAAAAGCAGGCAAGAGGCTTGGAATTCCTTGGTCATTGCTGAGTATGAGGGCGACTGATTTGCCCTTTGTGTTTTTCAGATGTAGAGGGCTGACCTGTGAGCGGATGGGCACGGATGGAGTTGCGTGCAAGTAGAGTGTCAGAGCGAGGTGGGTCTGCTGTGGTTGTCGGTGGGAAGATGTGACCGGTGGCTCTACAACTAGATAATGGGTTTTGTTTTTGCTTTGAAGGCATGCCGCAATGGGCAAAGCAAGAGTGTCGGAGGAGCTGGCTTGGATGAGGAGAGCACAGGTGAGTTGCGTGAAGCAGCAGTTTTGGCTCCTGTGTCTTGCAGCCTCTGAAGTCCTTTACTGCCTGTGGTTTACAGGTGTAGCGCATCCTCGACATGGCAGCCCAAGATGATGGTGGCCAGGTGTGTGAGCAGTCAAGGTAATGTAGGATGAGTTGGGATTTGCCTGGAGCTTCCTTTCTCTTTGGGTTATGTGCAAGCATGTATTTTCTTGCAGGTTCATCATGCGGATTCAGAGGGGCCAAGTTTCGTGTCAGCTAAATGGTGTGAGAAGGTGAGGTGGTTGTCTGAATTGGTGTCTAGGAGCCCAGTGCTATGTAGCAACCCAGCTTTGCATTTCTGGTTCTGGCATGCGCTGTTTGGGGAGCCTCTGGAAAGAGGGTGAGCGTCTGTGGGGAGACTGGTTTGTTGTGAGCAGGTGTATGGGACTGTATATTTCTCATCAGCACAAAAGCTATTTTGCCTCTTGGAACTGCAGGTGCCCCGGGCCGAGACAGCTGCCCATCCTGATGTTTGAGCGAGCAAAGGGCAGGTGAGCAGCATGTGAGTTTTGCAGTGGGTGAGGTGGCAAAGAACAAGATGTTTTCAGTGAGAAGTGTGGTGTTGATGGTTGGCAATATGTCTTCCTATTTGTTTTTCCTCTTGCAGATGCTGAAGAGGAACCCGGTGACCGCAGGATTATTTCCACTAGCGGATGTGATTTGAACTGTTTTGGCTGACTAGATCTTCCTTCATGGCTGTCTGAAAGCTAAGATGAGGGAGCAGAGTTGGGAAGCGGGAGGCGGTTTGGGGATAGCGGGGATGGGTTTTGAAGGTAGCCTAGGGGAGAGGTCTGTGCAGGGAGAGTCTTTTTGAGGTTAGTGAAGGCAGAGGGGCCTACTTGTCAGCCCAAGCCCTGCACGGGCAGGGCAGTTCCAGCTTCTATCTGGTGTTGTCTAGTTTGTGTAGTCACCATGCATGCTGTGTCTGAGATGTTCTGCAGGTCTTGAAGTCCTCTTGATCCATGTTCTGGTACGTGTTCTGTGCATCATCTGCATCTTTAAGCCTTTAAAAGGCACATCTTGCCCTGTTCATCTTGCCCGTTGCATCCACATCTCTTTGGAACCATGCATGGTTCTTTGCTTATTCAGGGCTGCTGTAGGTTCTCCCTCGGAGCCCTGTACTTTGCCTTGCATATTAGCATGCGAGGTACAAGGAGACCTCCTTGTTGCTGTGACTTTTCTTTTGTCCCCAGTTCACAGTTAGTCTTGTGTGTTTTGGTGCTCTGGGTGTCTTTGTCTTGTTGGAACTGCTCTGCCTGGTGCATAGAGGAGGAGATAGGAGTCAGCAGAGGTAGTGTGGCCTGAATCAGGGCTTACCGTTTTGACGTGACTAGACGTTGCAGTCTAGGGCAGTCTGTTACGTGGCAGAATGAGCAACCCTCGGTGTGGTGGGTGAGGAGGGTAGTTTCTGCTAGTTACTGGAGCCACGGAGGGGCCAACCAAATCTGTGTGGGAGAATCCATTGGAGCGGTAGCTGAGGGGTTTGAATTCAGAAGGAGCAGAGGTTAATGTTTGGGTTTTCTTGCGGACTAGCTTGGCTTGGCTGTACTGTGCAGTAGAGGCAGTGTGAGCAAAAGCAAGCAAGAGGCTTGGAATTCTTTGGTCATTGCAGAGAGTCAGGGCGACTCCTTTGCTGTTGTGTTTTTCAGATGTAGAGGGCTGAGCTTTGCACCGAGGGGCACGGATGGAGTTGTGTGCAGGTAGAGTGTCAGAGCGAGTGGGGTCTGCTCTGGTTGTTGGTGGGAAGATGTGACTGGTGGCTATATGACTAGATAATGGGTTTTGTTTTTGCTTTGAAGGCACGTGGCAATATTTGAAGTGGGAGAGTGTCAGAGGAGCTGGCTGGGCTGCGGACAGCGCTGGTGAGTTGCGTGAATCAGCAGATTTCGCTCATGTGTCTTGCAGCCTCTGAAGTCCTTTACTGCTTGTGGTTTACAGGTGGAGCACATCCTCGACATGGCAGCCCAAGATGATGTTGGCCGGGTGGGGAGTGGTCAAGGTAATGTAGCCGGGGGTGGGATTGGCTGGGAGTTGCATTTGTCTTTGGGTATGTACAAGTGTGTATTTTTTTGCAGATTCATGATGTGGATTCAGAGGGGCCAAGCTTCGTGTCAGCCAATGGTGTGAGAAGGTGAGATGGTGGTCTGGATTGGTGTGTAAGAGCCCAGTACTATGTAGCAACTCAGCCTTGCATTTCTGGTTCTGGCAGGTGCTGTTCGGGGATCCTCTGGAAAAGGGCGAGCGTCTGAGGGGAGATGGAGTCTTCGTGACGAGAAGCGTGGGAGTGTATGTTTCTCATCGGAACAAAAGCCATATTGCCTCTTGGAAGTGCAAGTGCCTCCGGCCGTGGGAGCTGCCTGTCCTGATGTCTGAGCCAGCAAGGGTTAGGTGAGCAGAATGCAGTTTTGCAGTGGGTGAGGTGGCATAGTACCAGATGTTGTCAGCGAGCAGTGTGGTGCTGATGGTTTGCACTGTGTTTTTCTGTTTGTTCTTTATTTTTTTTCTTGCAGATGCTAAAGAGAAACCCAGTGACTGCAGGATTTTTTACATTAGCGGATGTGATTTGCTCTGCTTTGGCCGAGGAGAGCTTCATTCGTGGCCCTCTGAAAGCTAAGTTGAGGGAGCAGTATTTGTAAGCCAGAGGCAGGTTTGGGGACAGGTTTTGATGGTAGCCTTGGGAGAGAAGTCTGTGCAGGGAGAGCTGTCTTGGGGCGGGTGAAGGCAGCGGGGCCTATTTGTCAGCCCAAACCATGCATGGGCAGGGCAGTTCCAGCCTCTATATGGTGTTGTGTAGTTTTTGTAGCCACTGTCCTGTGTCTGAGCTTTTCTGCAGGTCTTGATGCCCTCTTGATCCTTCTTCTTGGACTTGTTCCGCACATCCTCAGCATCTTTAGGGCTTTAAAAGTTTCATCTTGCCCCGTTCATCTTGCCCCGTTCATCTTGCCCCGTTCATCTTGCCCCGTTCATCTTGCCCCGTTCATCTTGCCCCGTTCATCTTGCCCCGTTCATCTTGCCCCGTTCATCTTGCCCCGTTCATCTTGCCCCGTTCATCTTGCCCCGTTCATCTTGCCCCGTTCATCTTGCCCCGTTCATCTTGCCCCGTTCATCTTGCCCCGTTCATCTTGCCCCGTTCATCTTGCCCCGTTCATCTTGCCCCGTCATTCCACATCTCTTTAGAACCATGATGTCTTGATGTCGTATTGATCCCTATGCTTGGACTTGGTCTGCACATCCTCAGCATCTTTAGGTCATTAAAAGAGCCATCTTGCCCGTTCATCTCACTCGTTGCATCCACATCTCTTTGGAACCCTGCATGGTTCTTTACTTATTCAGGGCTGCCGAAGGTTCTCCCTTGGAGCCCTGTCCTTAGCTTTGCACACTGGCATGTGTGCTCTCAGGGGTTGTCCTTGTTGCTGCGACTTTTCTTTTGTCCCCAGTTCACAGTGTAGGTCTTGTGTGTTTTGGTGTTATGGGAGTCTTTGTGTCTGGTTGGAGCTGCTCTGCCCGGTGCTTGGAGGAGGCAATAAGTGTCAACAGATGTATGTTGGCCCAATTCTGGGCTTTGTTTTTTATGTCAGTAGATGTTGCAGTCTAGGGCTGTCTGTTACTTTGCAGAATGAGCGGCCTTACATGTAGCGGGTGTGGAAGGTAGTTTCTGCTAGTTTCTCCCTGGAGGGGAAGGCCAAAACTGGGTGGGAGAATGCATTGGGGTGGTAGCTGAGGGTTTTCAGTGCCGAGGGATTGGCACTTAATATTTGGGTTTGCTTGCGGACTAACTTGGCTTGGTTGTAAGGCATAGTATAGGCGGTGTGAGAAAAAGCTGGCAAGAGGCTTGGAATTCTTTGGTTGTTGCTCAGCATCAGGGCGACTGCTTTGCTATTGTGTTTTTCAGAAGTAGAGGGCTGAGCTGCAAGCTGAGGGTCCCGGATGGAGTTGCGTGCAGGTAGAGTGTCAGAGCGAGTGAGGTCTGTTGTGGTTGTCAGTGGGAAGATGCGCCTGGTGGCTTTACAACTAAATAATGGGTTTTGTTTTTGCTTTGAAGGCACGCCGCAATGGGCAAAGCAGGAGAGTGTCAGAGGAGCTGGCTGGGATTAGGAGAGCACAGGTGAGTTGTGTGAAGCAGCAGTTTTCGCTCCTGTGTCTTGCAGCCTCTGAAGTCCTATACTGTTTGTTGTTTACAGGTGGAGCACATCCTCGACATGGCAGTCCCAGATGATGGTGGCCGGGTGGGTGAGCGGTCAAGGTAACGTAGCAGGAGGTGGGATTTGCCTGGAGCTGCCTTTCTCTTTGGGTTATGTGCAAGCATGTATTTTCTTGCAGGTTCATCGTGCACATTCAGAGGGGCCAAGCTTCGTGGCAGGTAATGGTGTGAGAAGGTGAGGTGGTGGTCCGGATTGGTGTCTAAGAGCCCAGTACTATGTAGCGACTCAGCCTTGCATTTCTGGTTCTGGTAGGTGCTGTTCGGGGAGCCTCTGGAGAGAGGGTGAGCGTCTGAGGGGAGACGGAGTCTTCGTGACGAGAAGCGTGGGAGTGTACGTTTCTCATCGACACAAAAGCCATTTTGCCTCTTGGAAGTGCAGGTGCCCCTGGCCATGAGAGCTACCTGTCCTGATGTCTGAGCCAGCAAGGGGCAGGTGAGCAGAATGCAGTTTTGTAGTATATTAGGTGGTGTAGTCCCAGCTGTTCTCAGTGAGCAGTGTGGTGCTGACGGTTGGCACTGTGTTTTACTGTTTGTTCTTTCATTTTCTGACAGGTGCTGAAGAGGAACCCAGCGACTGCAGGATTATTTCCATTAGTGGACATGCCTTGGGCTGATTTGGCCAGGAAAGCTTCATTCGTGGCTGTCTGAAAGCTAAGTTAAGGGAGCAGAGTTGGGAGGCAGGAGGTGGCTTGGGGACAGCAGGGCTGGGACTTGAAGGAAGTCTAGGGGAGAGGTGTGTGCAGGGAGAGCTCTCTTGGGGCAGGTGAAGGCAGAGGGTCCTATTTGTCAGCCCAAACCCTGCACGGGCAGGGCAGTTCCAGCCCGTATCTGGTGGTGTTGTCTAGTATGTGTAGTCACCGTGCTGTGTCTGAAATATTCTGCAGGTCTTGATGTTCTCTTGATCCTTATTCTCGGACTTGGTCTGTGCATCCTCAGCATCTTTAGGTCTTCAAAAGGGGCATCTTACCTGTTCATCTTGCCCGTTGCGTCCACATCTCTTTGGAACCATGCACGGTTCTTTGCTTATTCAGGGCTGCCGTAGGTTCTCCCTCGGAGCCCTGTCCTTTGCCTTGCCCATTGGCATGCGTGGTCCCAGGAGCCCTCCTCGTTGCAGTGACTTCTCTTTTGTCCCCATTTCACAGTGTTAGTCTTGTGTGTTTTGGTGCTCGGGGCGTCTTTGTGTCTGGTTGGAGCTGCTCTGCCCGGTGTTTGGAGGAGGCAATAGGAGTCAGCAGAAGTAGTGTGGCCAGAATCTGGGCTTAACATTTTGACGTGACTAGATGTTGCAGTCTAGGGCAGTCTGTTACATGGCAGAATGAGCAGCCCTTGGTGTGGTGGGTGAGGAGAGTAGTTTCTGCTAGTCTCTGGAGCCATGGAGGGGGATAACCAAATCTGTGTGGGAGAAGCCATTGGAGCGGTAGCAAAGAGGGTTTGAATGCCGATGGAGCAGAGCTTAATGTTTGGGTTTGGTTGTGGACTAGCTTTGCTTGACTCTACTGTGCAGTCGAGGCAGTGGGAGTAAAAGCAGGCAAGAGGTTTGGAATTCTTTGGTCATTAGAGAGTCAGGGCGACTCCTTTGCTGTTGTGTTTTTTCAGAAGTAGAGGGCCGAGCTTTGCACCGAGGGGCACGGATGGAGTTGTGTGCAGGTAGAGTGCCAGAGTGAGGTGGGTCTGCCATGGTGTCAGTGGGAAGAATGTGACCGGTGGCTATACGACTAGATAATGGGTTTTGTTTTTGCTTTGAAGGCACGCCGCAATGGGCAAAGCAGGAGAGTGTCAGAGGAGCTGGCTGGGATTAGGAGAGCGCCGGCGAGTTGCGTGAAGCAGCAGATTTCGCTCCTGTGTCTTGCAGCCTCTGAAGTCCTTCACTGCTTGTGGTTTACAGGTGGAACACATCCTCGACATGGCAGTCCCAGATGATGGTGGCCGGGTGGGTGAGCGGTCAAGGTAACGTAGCGGGAGGTGGGATTTGCCTGGAGCTGCCTTTCTCTTTGGGTTATGTGCAAGCATGTGTTTTCTTGCAGGTTCATCATGTGGAGTCAGAGGGACCAAGTTTCGTGTCAGCTAAATCGTGTGAGAAGGTGAGGTGGTTGTCTGGATTGGTGTCTAAGAGCCCAGTACTATGTAGCGACTCAGCCTTGCATTTCTGGTTCTGGCAGGTGCTGTTCGGGAAGCCTCTGGAAAAGGGCTAGCGTCTGAGGGGAAACAGAGTCTTCGTGAGGAGGAGCGTGGGAGTGTACGTTTCTCATCGACACAAAAGCCATTTTGCCTCTTGGAAGTCCAAGTGCCCCCGGCCGTGAGAGCTGCCCGTCCTGATGTCTGAGCCAGCAAGGGGCAGGTGAGCAGAATGCAGTTTTGTAGTATATTAGGTGGTGTAGTCCCAGCTGTTCTCAGTGAGCAGTGTGGTGCTGACGGTTGGCACTGTGTTTTACTGTTTGTTCTTTCATTTTCTGACAGGTGCTGAAGAGGAACCCAGCGACTGCAGGATTATTTCCATTAGTGGACATGCCTTGGGCTGATTTGGCCAGGAGAGCTTCATTCGTGGCCGTCTGAAAGCTAAGTTGAGGGAGCAGAGTTGGGAGGCAGGAGGCGGTTTGGGGACAGCGGGGACAGGTTTTGATGGTAGCCTAGGGGAGAGAAGTCTGTGCAGGGAGAGTCCTTTTTTTCCAGGTGAAGCAGAGGATCCTATTTGTCAGCCGAAACTCTGCACGGGCAGGGCAGTTCCAGCCTCTATGTGGTATTGTGTAGTTTTTGTTACCACTGTGCTGTGTCTTGGATATTCTGCAGGTCTTGATGTCCTCTTGATCCTTATACTCAAATTTGTTCCGTGCATCCTCCCCATCTTTACATCTTTAAAAGGTTCATCTTCTTGCCCCGTTCATCTTCTTGCCCCGTTCATCTTCTTGCCCCGTTCATCTTCTTGCCCCGTTCATCTTCTTGCCCCGTTCATCTTCTTGCCCCGTTCATCTTCTTGCCCCGTTCATCTTCTTGCCCCGTTCATCTTCTTGCCCCGTTCATCTTCTTGCCCCGTTCATCTTCTTGCCCCGTTCATCTTCTTGCCCCGTTCATCTTCTTGCCCCGTTCATCTTCTTGCCCCGTTCATCTTCTTGCCCCGTTCATCTTCTTGCCCCGTTCATCTTCTTGCCCCGTTCATCTTCTTGCCCCGTTCATCTTCTTGCCCCTTCAGTCCACGTCTCTTTAGAACCATGATGTCTTGATGTCATATTGATCCTTATAATCGGACTTGGTCTGCACATCCTCAGCATCATTAGGTCTTTAAAAGAACCGTCTTGCCCGTTCATCTCCCTTGTTGCATCCACATCTCTTTGGAACCATGCATGGTTCTTTACTTATTCAGGGCTACCGAAGGTTCTCCCTCGGAGCCCTGTCCTTTGCTTTGCACACTGGCATGTGTGCTCTCAGGGGTTGTCCTTGTTGCTGTGACTTTTCTTTTGTCCCCAGTTCACAGTGTAGGTCTTGTGTGTTTTGGTGTTATGGGAGTCTTTGTGTCTGGTTGGAGCTGCCCTGCCCGGTGCTTGGAGGAGGCAATAAGTGTCAACAGATGTATGTTGGCCCAATTCTGGGCTTTATGTTTTTTATGTCAGTAGATGTTGCAGTCTAGGGCTGTCTGTTACTTTGCAGAATGAGCAGCCTTAGATGTAGCGGGTGTGGAAGGTAGTTTCTACTAGTTTCTCCCTGGAGGGGAAGGCCAAAACTGGGTGGGAGAATGCATTGGAGCGGTAGCCGAGGGTTTTCAATGCCGAGGGATTGGCACTTAATGTTTGTGGACTAGCTTTCCTTGGCTATAGTGTGCAGCAGTGGCTATGTGAGTAAAAGGAGGACAGCGGCTTGGAATTCTCTGGTCGTTGCTCAGCGTCAGGGCGACTGCTTTGCTATTGTGTTTTTCAGAGGTAGAGGGCTGAGCTGTACACCTAGGGTCACAGATGGAGTTGCATGCAGATAGAGTGTCAGAGCGCATGAGGTCTGCTGTGGTTGTCGGTGGGAAGATGTGACCGGTGGCTCTACAACTAGATAATGGGTTTTGTTTTTGCTTTGAAGGCACGCCGCAATGGGCAAAGCAGGAGAGTGTCAGAGGAGCTGGCTGGGATTAGGAGAGCACAGGTGAGTTGCGTGAAGCAGCAGTTTTCGCTCATGTGTCTTGCAGCCTCTGAAGTCCTTTACTGCTTGTGGTTTACAGGTGAAGCGCATCCTCGACATGGCAGTCCCAGATGATGGTGGCCGGGTGGGTGAGCGGTCAAGGTAACGTAGCGGGAGGTGGGATTTGCCTGGAGCTGCCTTTCTCTTTGGGTTATGTGCAAGCATGTATTTTCTTGCAGGTTCATCATGCGGATTCAGAGGGGCCAAGTTTCGTGTCAGCTAAATGGTGTGAGAAGTTGAGGTGGTTGTCTGGATTGGTGTCTAAGAGCCCAGTACTATGTAGTGACTCAGTCTTGCATTTCTGGTTCTGGCAGGTGCTGTTCGGGGAGCCTCTGGAGAGAGGGTGAGCGTCTGTCAGGAAACGGAGTCTTTGTGAGCAGGAGTATGGGAGTGTACGTTTCTCATCGACACAAAAGCCATTTTGCCTCTTGGAAGTGCAGGTGCCCCTGGCCGTGAGAGCTGCCTGTCCTGATGTCTTAGTCAGCAAGGGGCAGGTGAGCAGAATGCAGTTTAGCAGTGGGCGAGGTGGCATAGTACCAGATGTTGTCAGCGAGCAGAGTGGTGGTGACGGTTGGCACTGTTTTTCTGTTTGTTTTTCAGATGCTGGAAGAGAAACCCGGCAACTGCAGCGTTATTTCCATTAGCCTCTACTATTTCCAGTAGAGGTGATGTGAGTAAAAGCAGGCGAGAGGCTTGGAATTCTTTGGTTGTTTCTGAGCAGCAGGGGGACTGCTTTGCTGTTGTGTTTTTCAGAAGTAGAGGGCCGAGCTGTGTGCCGAGGGGCACGGATCTTGTTGTGTGCAGATAGAGTGTCAGAGCGAGGTGTGTTTGCTGTGGTTTTTGGTGGGAATCTGTGACCGGTGGCTCTACAACTAGATAATGGGTTTTGGTTTGGGTTTGAAGGCACGTGGCAATGGGCAAAGGAGGAGACTGTCAGAGTTGCTGGCTGGGACGCGGAGAGCACCGTTGAGTTGTGTGAAGCAGCCGAAGTTGTTGATGTGTCTTCAAATCCATCTACGTACTCAATCATTGTATAAATTCATGTTTGGTTTGATTGCGGAATAGCTTTTCTGGGATGCAATTTGCAGAAGAATTCATCTTGCTTAAGGCAATCACCTGGCTTGTAATTTTCAGCATGTCACGAATTATTAGGGTGACTTTTTTGTTGTTGGGTTTTTGAGATCAAGAGGGTTTGGTTTTGTATCGAAGTCTGCTAATGGAATTTTCAGTATGGTGTGATAGTTGGGTGGGTCCAACGTGGTTTTGGTGGGTAGATGTTACCAACGGTGATGAGATTTTCAACTATGGCTTAGTGTTATCTGAACAGACACTGACCGTTAGTGAGAACAATGGCTACTTTTTATATATCACGGTGATTGTTCTGGTATCTTAAATTTCTTTAATTTTCAAGCACCTTTCTTGGTTTGCATTTTGTCATCTGTCTCTCACCGCTCTGTAATGTCCTGATGAAGGCTGTGTCTCTGAGCTGTCAAGTTAATGGAACAGGAGATGGGAATTGCTGGGCAAAACCTGTGTATTTTGGTAGCGTCTTGGCGCTTCCCTCCTGTTGCACGTGTTGCACGCTCCCTCATTGCATCGAAGCTTCATTTTAACAAATGATCTTAGAACCGAGGAGGTTGTTGTCCAAATGTATATCTAAGATTTAATATTATATGGCACTGCAGTTGAGCATTTATGTATGGTTTTGCAGGTAGCACACAGGCTCCCTTGGGAATGGCACGCGCTTTGACGGTGAGCTTAGTAGCGGGGGTGTAAGGTGACTACCACTCTAGTTTTGAAACATTAACTTTGTCTCGTTATCTTAGGTGCCCAAGATACTGACAGCTACATCATCTGACATTCCCAAGCGAGCGTGGAGCAGTCGAGTTGGATACTATGGCAATTTTGCTGTGGGCACGTGTGGGTGTAGCGGAACATGTTAGCGGTGAGCAGCGGGTTGCCGCTTGTTGGCACTTTGGTTTTTTTTCCCTGTTTGCTGCAAATGATGAATAGGAAGCGTTGGATGGTAACACCCTTCCAGTTAGGCTATGCGTTTCAAGCTTTTCACGGCAAGGGCAGCTTGAGGTTGTTTTTGCTCGTACATTGAGGGAGTACGGCTGGGCAAGAGTACTTTTTGGGTAGGGAAACCGGGTCGGGGGTTACTTTTTAGCCCAATACTAGTCTGTGCTAAGCAGGGGAGTTCCAGCCCGAGTCTGTGTTATTTTGTATTTTATGTCTTCAGTCTGCCGTGTTTTTAATTTACTAAAGATCTTTGCGTTGTATTTTTGCTCGAGACACACATCATGTGCCTCCTAGCGCTATTCTTAGGGTTCTGAATGCTTTTGCTTATTCTGTTGGCTTTAGTCCCTCTTTCCATCCCTTCAGATATCTCTGTATAGCTTTCCTACCCTTTAACAGATGGACACTTCCTCCTATTTTTAATGTCATTTATAAACTCGTTAAGGGTATATTTCCCATCATCCAGGTTCTCGATGAAGATACCGAAGCGCAATCTATTCAGCCCGGAGCCCTCGCTAACATGTCTCGTTTCTCACCTCTGACGTAACCCTTCCCCTCACAGAAGCTGCCGAAGCAGGCTCCCGCTTTACCGAGTCGGCGATGTGAAATGGAACCGCACGGAGGTCTGGCGCCCGTTCCGTATCGGCAGCCATCTCAAAGCCCATAGGTGCAGCAAAAATAAGTCTCAGAGAATGGGCAATTATGTCTCTGCCACTCATTTTGCCTATCGGAATGCTCAAACTGGCCCATGAGACACCCGCCCCCCGCCCCATCCCCCAATTCAACACAGGTGTGTGGACATGCATCCTCACTGTGAAACAAAAGAAGATTCAGAAGCGGTCCTCAAAACCAAAACAATAACATTTATGAGTTCCTTGAAATGGGAATATACTGATCTACAACCCTGCAATTGACTGGTGGGCACCGCACGGCAATGCATCGTTTCTCAGACCACCGGTGCTATTGATAAGATCGGGCTGACCGGGACCCCAGATATTCAGAACAAACTATAATAGACTGACAGGAGCGAGCAGAAATGGCAGCTCTGTCTCAGCTGGTCCGAATCCCCCTTCCTCCCACCACCCTCCCCGATGTCATTTTGCACCTCACGGACACCGACCCAGAGCGTTTGCAGAAACTTCACTCGTGGCAGCTTCGAGGAAACATCTAAAAACTATCATTGCACTCTGTACAGGTCGTATCGTCCTTCCCAAACCCTTATAGGATGGGACAAGAGACCCTCTCCAAATGAGCAAAGCCACCCTAAAGTAAGTACAGCTGTCCCCCAACTTGGCCCAGAGACCCCAACGCGAGCCCCAGTTACCCCTAAAACATGCCCAGAGCACGTGCATTCACCACAGTACCGTCTGTCTGTAGAAGCATTTTGAGCGGTACACCGTGAACGAATTATTCTTCTGGCTACACCTGTCTGTAAATGTTTCTAGAAATAGAGTGTTTCAACAGTAAGAGGGTGTCTGGGATGCTTTTCCGTGGTAAGCCTTCACACAAACACGATGGAGAGTAGTTTAGCGTATAGCACGTATATTTGGTGACATCCTACGGTTTAAATCACTTCTAATCACCTACTCTAACACGATTGATTATTTAGTTACATAATGATCGCTAATCACATACAAATAACAGAATAAATAGTTTAATGGGATTCTCTTTGTTTATGAAACGGTGAGTTGTAACTGGTGGGATGGAACGTCAGCCGCAGCATGTTAAACAACAAGAATAACAACTAAGATAACGGTAACTACTCTTATTTTCTTGTCAGTCAGAGTCCTCGAGACTGACCGCTCGGATACGGCCATACCTTAACAACTCATCCCCCCCTTCCCTGTGACACGCGATGATGTTCCAGGAGCGAAGCGTTAGGATACGAAAACAGGTCTGCGTATATAAATTTCTCTGAAATGACCGAGCTGCAGAAGCACTCGGAGGACCATTCCCGGGTCCTCTCCTTTGCTCTATAAACTATATGTGTGTTAATGGTTAAATAAAACTATTGAGCAAAAGTTACTTTGTTTCAATTATTTATAAAATTATTTATTCTTTATAAATTATTCCGTTCAGTGTTTCACAATTCCTAAATTTCCACACAGTTTCAATTCAGGGGCACGAGCGACAACTTTTGACACTAAATTAAAGGACATTTTTATTCTCATCTTCGTTTGACCGGGTCATGGCCCAGGATGGGGGAAAATGGAGAGACAGAGAAAGGAAAATGGGTCAAAAATGAAAGTCCCCTCGTCTGCACCCGACGGCCGCTTTCTCTCTGTTCAAGGGAGCCTCGTTCCGTTACGGCCAGGTACCCCGGGAACATCTCGCTTTACTGTTATAGACGGAGGCAGAGGCGACCCGTTCACCTTATTCTCATCCTTTGTCACCATTTTCCCCTACGCATTCAGCAAAGGATGAAGAATCTCCTCCGTTGTTCCTTCATTATCGATCTATTTTAGAAGGATTTCTTTGTTATCGTTCAGACAATGAGCCAGTCTGACTTCTACCCGGTCTTTAGCCCTTCTCATTCTTTTCTCGACACTATCACACTTCATCTTTGTACTCCTCATTACTTACTCACCCCTCGTGACAGAACTTGTATATTTTCCTCCTTTTCCCCATTTCCAGCCAGAGTCTTTTACTCAGCCAGGCCCGTCTGCGGATGTCCGCATCCGGTCGGAGCCGCTCTTCCCAAAGCATAGAATTGCTAGTCAAGAGAAAAATAACAGTAAGATTCTATGATTAGTAGAGATCCCGAGCGGCACACACACGGAGGGCTCAACACCGGGAGCAGAGAGACAGAGAAAGAGACACCCGCAACGTGAGTCCAGAGATGACAAAAATGGGCACAGAAATGCCGAAACAAAGCACGGAGACCCAAACCCCAGGTACTCCAAAATGAATCATAGAGTCACCAGGTTCGAAGAGACCCACGGGATCGTCGAGTTCAACCGTTCCCACCAATTTCTAAACTATGCCTCTCGGGACCTCATCCGACCACACCTTAAACACCTCCAGGGAAGGCGAGTCAACCACCTCCCCGGGCAGACCTTTCCATCTCCTAATGACCCTTTCTGTGAAAAATTCTTTTCTTAGGTTGAGCCCGAACTTCCCCTGGCCGCGCGTGAGGCCATTCCCACTCGTCCCGTCCCGTCGCCTGGCAGAAGAGCCCAGCTGCCTCCTCTCCACAACCTCCTTTCATATAGTTGTAGAGAGCAATGAGGTCTACCCTCAGCTTCCTCTTCTCCAGGCTAAAGACCCCTAGCTCTCTCAGACACTCCTCACAGCGCCTGTTCTCCAGCCCCTTCACCGGCCTCGTCGCTCTTCTCTAGGCTCGCTCCAGAGCCTTAGTATGTTTCTTGCGGTAAGGGGCCCAGAACCGAACATGGGATCCAAGGAGCGGTCTCACCGGGGCCGAGTACAGAGGAAGAATAACCTCCCTCAACCTGCCGGTCACACCATTTCTGATCCATGCCGAGACGCCCTCGGCCTTCTTGGACACCCGGGCACACCTCCGGCTCACGTTCAGTCTCTGTCAAGCGACACCCACTGGTCCCTGTCTCCTCCAGGTAGCTTTCTAGACAGACCTCTAGTTTGTAGATCCGCATAGGGGTGTTGTCCCCCAAGCATGTGACCTGCCATTTGTCCTCATTTAACCTCACGCCATCGGTCTCGGCCCAGGGATCCAGTCTGTTCGGATCCCTTTGCGGAGCCTCCCTACCCTCTGGCAGATCCACGCTTCCACCCAGCTTAGCGTCGTCTGCAAACTCGCTAAGAATGTACTCGATGCCTTCACCCAGGTTATCGACAAAGACATTGAATAGGCCTGGACTCAGTACGGAGCCCCGGGGACATCGCTCATCACCGGCCTCCAGCTGGAGCAGACTCCATTTACCACCGCTCTCTCGGCCCGGCTATCCAACCGGTTTTCCACCCAGGAGAGCGTTCGCTTTTCCCGTTCAGAGGCTGACAGTTTCAGAAGCAGAGAGCTATGAGAGACCATATCAAAGGCTTTACCGAAGTCCAAGAAGACTACATCCGCAGCCTTTCCCTCATCCGAGAGCCTAGTCACTCGGTCATAGTAGGCAATTGGGTTAGTTTGGCGAGACCTGCCTTTCGTGAACCCCCCCGTTGACTGGAAATGCACGCAGACAACCCCCAAATGCTTCAGAGACCAAACAAACCGAGTCCCTCAAATGGGCACAGACTCAAAAAAGAAGCCTCATCCTCCACCGGATGGGACCAGAGCTCCCACAGTCGAGTAAAGATGACACCCTGAACTAAGTACGGCCGTCCCCAACCTCCGCCCAGAGATCCCAACGCGAGGTTCGTTTACCCTTAAAAGAAGCCCAGAGCACGTGCGTTCACTGCAGCGTCGTCTGTCCATAGAAGCATTTTGAGCGGTGCAGTCTGAATGAATTATTCTGCTGGCTGCACATTTATGTAAATATTGCCAAAAATTGCGTATTTTAACAGTAAGAGGGTTCCCAGGCTGGCTTTCCGTGGCAAACTTTCACGGGAATGCGATCGATAACGCTTTAGCGTATAGCATTTGTACTGGGTGAGATAGTTTGGTTTCACTACTATTAATCATGTACAAATAACACAATTGATTATTTTGTAATGCAATGATTGTTACCCATGTACAAGTAACAGAATAAATACTTAAACCAATTGGATTCTCCCCAGTCATTTTTAAAGCTCAGTCCAGCAATGCCACTTGCAGTCTCGCAAGTTCTCACTTAGCTTGCAGTTTATGTACAGGGGCACGAGGGAAAGCTTTTACCACTAATTTGAAGAAGATGATCTTCTCGCCATTATTCAGATTGGTCACAACCCAGGATGGTGGGAACCTCAAGGGCAGAGAAGGGAAAACGGGCGAAAGAGGAAAACCCTCCCGTCTAGGGTAAACGGCCGCTTCGTCTCGTTAATCTGCCCGTTCGCCGCCACCGGCTGACCGAAAAGCGGTTCCGTGCTACCACCGTATGGCCAAAACGCATTACCGCAGCGTGAACCTATTAAGCCAGCTGTCTCCCCATCGGTTGACCGAAATGCCCTTCTCTGACCCTAGTCGGGATGCTGGAAAGCGGTATCGCAGTCTGAGCCGTCCAGGCCCGCTCTCCGCCTCTACAGTGTGACAAAAATGTGGTTCTGCACCGTTATTAAAGCTACCATCTCGGAGCGACACACACGGTACTGCATCTTGAATAGATTATCCCGGTTCTCTTTTGCCACCGGGCGATTGAAATGCTGTGCCGGTGCCCGGGTGCCCCGCACGCACGGTGAAGCGAAAGAACCAAGCTCTCTGCTGTCACCGGGCAAGTTAAATAAAACATATCGGTTGTTTAATGGAATTTTTTATATGAGTAGCTTGGTGAAGCTCGGTTTAAATTACATAACTTAATTGCCCATACAATAATTATACAGTAACACACCCTTTAGATAGAATTGAGCCGTGCTTAAACACGGTTTAAGTGCAACATTGATCTGTGTCACACGGTAGCAAAATCACAGAGTCCGTGCTACTTCTCAGCAACCGATGAAGCGGCAAACCGTAAAGGGTATTTTCAACTCCATCAGCGATCCTTGTCTGACCTTTTTCCTATCGACCTTACCATTGTATATAGCCCCATCTTTTGCGTAGTCATCGGGCTCAAATGTCCAGGCTGAGATGAACAATAAAGCCGTCACTGAGAAGCTAACCGTAATAACAGAGTCTAGACTTAAGAGGAAAGGTCCTGAAACTCCTACATTTACATCAAAGATAGAGACAGCCTGTCCATTTATCTGCTGTCTCGTGGCCCTTCCTCCCACAGAACTAATTCGATACGATCGCTGCCGCAACATCATTAGTCAGGCTCCAGCGTCAGGGGCCCGTGAATTCCAGGCACGTACAAAAAGCGAGTCAGGTAGCGTCCCGTGCCTCTAAGTCACAGAGTGCCGGGTCCGGTCGGGGGAGAGGGGAATAGAATGCCCTAAAGCTCTGCTACTTCAGACATTTTAGAGATATCCACACTTGGATCTTTTCAGCAGCACTTGTACGAGCAGAAGCTTAGAGGAGCATTTTGGCCTAGCAACATTATAAAGCCACGTGTATACGTAAAAATGAGCTGACTAGTTTGAAAGGCACAAGGGACCCTACAGACCGACAGAGGATTACAGAAAAGGGCAAAGGACTAGCACTGAGATTCAGAAACAGCGAGAGGAACAAAGGGGAGCGTCGAGATAGAGAGTGAATTTAAAAGCTGTAACAGCCACAGTGAGCAATACACAGAGATAGGGAAAGAAAAAGAGAGAAAGAAAAGCAAGGCATTTTCAGGTGCATAGAAAGTACAAATAAACCTCAGGGACCGGGCAAGTAACATTGTGGGGAAAATGAAAAAAAAACGCAGACCGGGAAAAAGATGAAAAAGGAAAAAAAGAACTACGGACACAAGACAGATACTAAAGACTGGGGGGAAGCGGGGCAGGGTGGGGAGAAAGAGAAAAAAACACAGAAAAATAAAAGAGTATGGGTACAGGGATGCCAGAGAATAAAAATTGTATCGCAGTACGGTAAATGAAAGGAACTGAGAAGTCCAGCTCTAAAATCTTTGCTATCTAGTCCCCTCACCGTCACCAGAAGAGGCATCGCAATGAAAGCTCACATACTGTTATTTCTCCTAAGAATGCTTTTGGGCATAGTAACGGCATAGTTCTTAGCAAAAATGTACGGTGTAGTCAGTAAAACACAGCTGCACCCCATTTCCTATTTATACCTTTGAGATAGTTCACCCCACCCCCTTCACAGGTGATGTGCATGAAGGCCCAGGGTGTATATAAGCCCCAGGCCTTGCCCCCAGAGTTCATTCGGCCTCTGGCTTCCCTTGAAGTCAGTGCTCTCCTGCCACTTCACCTTCTTGTGGTCGATGAAGTTGAGCTGGAAAGGTAAGCTTATCTTTTTTTTAATTCTTTTACAGTGCTTTGTCTTTGTTTAGCATTTCTGGTTATGGGGTAAGTTGTGGGTGTTCCTCATTCTGTGGGGCTTTTATCCTAGAATCTCTGCAGTTTGTAGCTGGCCCCTTATGGGACGTAACAATTTAGATTTTAGTCTATTTGTCTAGAGGAGCAAGTTGTTTCTGTGGGTCGGTGGATGATACAAGGGACCAGGGGAGCACTGGGAAAGGCTGAGAAGTACAGCTCTCAAGGAATATCAGCTCATAAGGGGCAAGGGACTAAAATATAGTACAGGTCCTGTTAGGAAGAAACAGGGTTCTTTGTCTGATTTTTCAGGGGTGGAGAAGGGTTTTAACCGTTTAGAACTGGGAAAGGGAGATAGTTTCATCAGACTTTCTCGGATCGGTCAGGTGGTCAGATGCAAGCACCATTCAGGTTTCTGTTGTTACAGTCTCTCTGCAGCCATTAGGAGGTAACGATGCGATTGAGACACAGATTGAGACACGAGGTATGGATTATTTGGACTCTTGTGTGGCAATTGTGAATTTGCATATCAGAGGAATTTGATCTCGAGAAGTATCGGTTGCCTTAAAAAATGTAATCTCTGGGACTTCTCCTAAGAATGCTTTTGGGCATAGTAACAGTATGGTTCTTACCAAAAACGTAAGGTTTAGTCAATAAAACACGGCTGCTCCCCATTTCCTATTTATACCTTTGAGATAGTTCACCCCACCCCCTTCACAGGTGATGTGCATGAAGGCCCAGGGTGTATATAAGCCCCAGGCCTTGCCCCCAGAGTTCATTCCGCCTCTGCCTTCCTTTGAGGTCAGAACTCTGCTGCCGCTTCACCTTCTTGCGGCTGATGAGGGTGTGCTGGAAAGGTAAGCTTGCTTTTTTTTCTTTTACAGTGCTTTGTCTTTGTTTAGCATTTCTGGTTATGGGGTAAGTTGTGGGTGTTCCTCATTCTGTGGAGTTGATGCTTTTATCCTAGAATCTCTGCAGTTTGTAGCTGGCTCCTTAAGGGACATAACAATTTAGATTTTGGTACACTTGCCTAGAGGAGCAAGTCGGTTCTGTGGGTCGGTAGATGATGCAAGGGATCAGGGGAACCCTGGGAAAGGCTGAGAAGTACAGCTCTCAAGGAATATCAGCTCATAAGGGGCAAGGGATCAAAATATAGTGCAGGTTCTGTTAGGAAAAAACCGGGTTCTTTGTCTGATTTTTCAGGGGTGCAGAAATGGTTTAGAACTGGGAAAGGGAGATAGTTTCATCAGACTTTCTCGGATCTGTCGGGCGGTCAGATGCAAGCGTTATTCAGGTTTCTGTTGTTGCAGTCTCTCTGCAGCCAGTAGGAGGTAACGATGCGATTGAGACACAGATTGAGACACGAGGTATGGATTATTTGGACTCTTGTGTGGCAATTGTGAATTTGCATATCAGAGGAATTTGATCTCGAAGTATCGATTGCCTTAAAAAATGTAATCTCTGGGACCGAGATCTCTGCTCCCTCGTCCCTTCTACTTATTGCATTCTTCGAGTGACTTATTTGCACCTGTCCTGTCTTCATCGCTCTGAATCTTGGATACTGCGCTGCTTGAAGGTATGGATTTGCTGCCTATTTGCAGCGCAGGATTCTGTCCTTGTCTTCCACTGTGTTTCTCAGGGAAGAGGACGGTCATTGTTTTGCCTTGTAACAGTTAACAGCTGAGCAATCCTTCCTCATTCGGTCTGTGGGTACACGAGCCTCCCTCGTTTAGAAGAGTTTGGGATTTTTCCAAACTTACAGGTGAGATTTGCTCTATTATCGCTCACAGCAGTCGGTATGTCGTTCCTGTTATCCATTGTGGGGATTTTTATGTTCATAGACTTTCCAGTTTAGGTCTTAAAGTAGTCAATTCCCACCGTTGTGAGCTTTTCATCGGCTGCCTGCCTTTGTCCTTCCAGTCTCCATTACTGTCTGGTAAGTGTCCTGGTTTTTTAGGTCTTCCGTGTCGATTCTTTTTGAGACTGGATAAAGGTTATAATTTTTCAAGTTCTTTTTGTTTACTTCTCTAACTAAAGTCTAGTAAATTCCTAGAATTGACCTGCACAGCTCATCTGTCTTTTGTCCTGGCTATCGGCACTTTTATGTTCCTGTAACGGGAGCAGCGGAGAGAAAAGGTAAGCAGACCATGTGGCATTTTGGTGTGCCGGTGAGGTAGTCGGGCTCACCGTTACGGGGCTGGCGGCGAGGAGGAAATTAAGTATGTCTCGAAGAGTAAAGTAGTAGCATTTGGTATCTCGGTTATGTATGGAACCTTTGGTTTGGCAGGTGCCCTGGCAGTTTTGCAGCGGGTTTAGCACAAGATGTTGGCAGTGAGTAGTGTGATGCTGACTCGGCACTCTGTTTGCTGTGTCTTTGTGGTTTTTTGTTGTTGTGTGTTGTTTTTTTTTTTGGGGTGTGTGTGTATTATAGTCCAGGACAATGTGACAGTGCAGGATTTTTCCAGTTACTTGATGCAGTTAGAGGTTTTTTTTGCTTGGGATGGCTTTGGGTCCTCAGTCCTCAGGAAGTTAAAGGGGCTGTGGTTTTTGCCGGGAACAGGGCAGGAAGTCGAGAACAGCAAGGAGGAGATTTAGCGTAGGGTAGAAGGTTGCACAGTTAGTTTGCCTCGTTACAGATTTGGAGAGGGGTTTAACTTTCAGCCCCAAGCTAGCGTGTGCCAGGCAGGGCAGTTCCAGCCTTTATCTGTCTTGTTGTTTAGACTATGTAGACTCTGTCTTAAATCCTCTGTAGGTCTTGATGTCATATTTGTTTGAGCCACGTGTCATCTCATCTCTAGGCTCTTGGGTGTCTGTTCTTAGTAAGGTGCCGATCGGGCACTGCTTTTCTCACCTTGTGATTTTAAAGCACGGATTGGTCTTGCCTTTTGGCAATTTGAGGTCAGTCACCTATCGCACAGGCATCGCAGTAGACATCAGCATCGTCAGCCCTTATTGTTCCCTTTTCTTAAATCCCTCTTCTGGGACTTCTTCCACACGCAGTCTGTTTTGAGGTCTGTAAGCGGGGCTCAGCGTCACATCCTTCTAGTTGTGGCTATGTTTAAGGGGCCACAGTCTTCCATTTGTCAAGGGCTGACATAATCTTTCTCGCAGCTCACTACGTCTTCTTGTCCGATGCCAGCTCTCTTTTGAGAGTCATTCTTGCTGAGTTTCCTTTTTGTTTCCTCATCCCGTAATTGGTTTTCTGTGCAGAGTCAGACCCTGCACATTTTTATCTGGCTGGAGCTGCTCTGCCTGAGCGAAAGAAGCGGTAGTCGGCAGAAGGATAGTAGTGAATTTCTATGTTTAGATATACCTGTATAGTTGGACTGTGACGGGCATGGCGATACATCGCATTACAGAGCAAGTAGCTGTAGATATGTGGGGTGAAGAGAATCATTTTTGGTCGGTTACGCAGCCACAGAGGGAATGACCGAAGCCATCTCGCATATGCCACAGGAGCATCCGTAGAACGGTTTAAATTCTCTGGGCAATAAATCTGGTGCATACGGTTGTTAAGATTTGATTTTATGGGGTTTTTTTTTCTTCCTGGCTGTTGCGTGAAGAAGAGTCGGTATTCCTGAATTGAAAGAGCAGGTGTGCTCATTTAGTTATCGTCGAGTCCAGGGCCGAGTTATTCAATGTTGAATTTTACAGGCGCAGAGGCATCGGGTCTGGCAGCAAGGGGTGACAATTGAATCTGGGGTAGATTGTCACAGCCGAGCGGGTCAGCCGCCGAGTCAGCAGTTAGATACAACTTGTACCTACGCAGCTAGTAATTGTGGTTTGGTTTTATGTTTTGTCTTTCAAGTTACAGATCAATGAGCAAAATGGAATACCGGTACGGGAGCCGTGTCGGCAAAGGAAAGCAACGGCGAGTTACACAAAGAAGCGGTTTTTGCTCATGCGACTTAGTTCACGGAGTCTCAAGCGTTCTCTGCTGTCTGTGCTTTACAGGTGGCGCATGAGTCTCTAAGCGAGAGGAGAAGACGTCGGTGCCTGAGGTGGGTGGCGGTCAAGGTAAGGGAGCGGGACCTGGGGAATAAGGTCCGTGGGCTGTCTTTGTTTCAGGGTAGTATCTGAACACGTGTGGTTTTGCTTTCTTTTCTGCAGGTGCCACAGGCAGCCTAGAGGGGTGTAGCCTCACATAGAGAAATGGTCTGAGAGGTGAGGAGGTTGTTGTCTAAATAGATCTCTAGGAGACCAGTTTTACAGAGCACCTCAGCCGGGCGTTTCTGTTTTGTTGCCTAGGCGCCACGTGGGCCGCCTTTGGAACGGGATGAGTATTTGAGGTCAGTCGGGTTATAGGGAGATGGAGCACGGGCCTGTGGATTTACCACAAGCGGGGCCCTGCGTAGCGTGGAGCTGACCGATGCCGTGTCTTTTGTTCTGCCTTCTCACAGATGAAGAGGAGCCCGATCGCCACAGGATCATCTTTGACAGCGGATGCGATTTGGGCCGCTTCTGTCGAGCGTGGCCTCAGGCTTTTGGACCTCTGAAAGTTAAGTTGTGGGATCGGGACTGGGGTTATGTTGGGAAGAAGAGGGGTGGTTTGTCATAGCAAGGAGGGGCTGTATTGCACTGTTGTATTGCCCTGTGTTAGACTTTGCCTTTTGACTTTGTATTGCACTGTGCTAGACTTTGACTTTGCTGTATCGTGCTGCATTTGACTTTGTGTATTGCAACCCAACTTTTGTACATTGCCCCATGTTAGACTTTGCTGTATTGTGCCTTACCTTTGCATATTGCACCCGGACTTTGCCGCTTCGCGCCGCGTGGGACTTTGCCGCTTCGCGCCGCGTGGGACTTTGCCGCTTCGCGCCGCGTGGGACTTTGCCGCTTCGCGCCGCGTGGGACTTTGCCGCTTCGCGCCGCGTGGGACTTTGCCGCTTCGCGCCGCGTGGGACTTTGCCGCTTCGCGCCGCGTGGGACTTCACTATGTCACAGCTTTGCTGTGTTGCATTGTGTCTGACTTTGCCTTTACTGTTTTGTACTGTTTGACCTTTTGCTGTATTGCTTTGTGTTTTGACTTTGCCTTTACTGTTTTGTACTGTTTGACCTTTTGCTGTATTGCTTTGTGTTTTGACTTTGCCTTTACTGTTTTGTACTGTTTGACCTTTTGCTGTATTGCTTTGTGTTTTGACTTTGGCTCTTTGCTGTGTTGTGCCCAGACTCTTTGCTGTATTGCTTTGTGTTTTGACTTTGTGGTATTGTGCCCTGACTTTGATGTATTGCACTGTATTGTGCCTTGCCTTTGCTGTTTTGTGCCCTGTTTGTTTGCCTTTGCTCTGTTGTATTCACTAACTATAAGGATAGTATCTTACCATGTGTGTTTTTGTGTTCTCCTTTGCAGGTGCCACACTCAGCCTAGAGGGGTGAAGCTTCACACAGATGAATGCTCTGAGAGGTGAGGAGGCTGTTGCATGAACAGATGCCCAAGAGACAGGTTTTACGGAGCAAGTCAGCTCAGTATTTCTCTTCTGTTTTGTAGGTGCCAGGTTGGGCCGCCTTTGGAACAGCAAGAGTATTTGAGGTCAGTCAAGTAACAGGGAAATGGAGCGTGGGCCTGCGTAGCGTGGAGCTGGCTGTTGACACTGTTTTTCGTTCTGTCCTCTTGCAGATGAAGAGGAATCCGATCGCCGCAGGATCATCTTTGACAGCGGATGCGCTTTGGGCCGCTTCTGCCTAGTGTGGCTTCAGGCTCTCGGACCTCTGAAAGTTAAGTTGTGGGATCGGGGCTGGGGTTACATTGGGAAGAAGGGAGGTGGTTTGTCCTAGGAAGGAAGGGTTTTAGCTTTGCAGGCACTTAGATTTATTTTATAAATAATAGAATAAAAAATTCCCAGCTGGGTTTTTTTTTTTCCCCCCCTGGTCCCGGCCACTCTTTGAGGTTTTGTTCATTGCCAAGGTTTGGGTGCAGACTGACTCGGGACCGGGTCTTGTTGAGGCAGGCTTAATTTTTGAGGCACCCAGCGACACTGTTCCTGGGGAGCCACGGGGTCTAGGAGGGATGGCCCGTAGTGGCCAGCAGGAAATGGAATGGATGGCTGGTGAATGAGGAAGGGTTTCAGGGCGATGGTTTGTGTGTGTGGTTTTGGGGTGGCAGGGTTGCTTTTTGAAGTTGTGTGTGTGTGATGTTTTGTTTGGCTTTGCAGGTACTTAGCTTGCTTTTAAAAAATATATACAATAGAATAAAAAACTCCCAGCTAGGGGGTTTTTTTTTTTTTCCCCCCCAGCTGGGTTTTTTTTTCCCCGGTCCCGGCCAGTCTGCGAGGCGATGTTCATCGCCAAGGTTTGGGTGCAGACTGACTGGGGACCGGGTTTTGTTGAGGCAGGCTTAATTTTTGAGGCACCCAGGAACACCGTTCCCGGGGAGCCACGGGGTCTAGGAGGGATGGCCCGTTGTGGCCGGTAGGAAATGGAATGGATGGCTGGTGAATGAGGAGGGGTTTCAGGGCGAGGGTTTGTGTGTGTGGTTTTGGGGTGGCGGGGTTGCTTTTTGAAGTTGTGTGTGTGAGATGTTTTGTTTGGCTTTGCAGGTACTTAGCTTGCTTTTAAAAAATATATACAATAGAATAAAAAACTCCCAGCTGGGGGTTTTTTTTTTTTTCCCCCCCAGCTGGGTTTTTTTTCCCCGGTCCCGGCCAGTCTGCGAGGCGATGTTCATCGCCAAGGTTTGGGTGCAGACTGACTCGGGACCGGGTTTTGTTGAGGCAGGCTTAATTTTTGAGGCACCCAGGAACACCGTTCCCGGGGAGCCACGGGGTCTAGGAGGGATGGCCCGTTGTGGCCGGTAGGAAATGGAATGGATGGCTGGTGAATGAGGAGGGGTTTCAGGGTGAGGGTTTGTGTGTGTGGTTTTGGGGTGGCGGGGTTGCTTTTCGAAGTCTTGTCTAATGTTCTGTTTGTAATTTTTTGCTTTGCAGGTAGTTAGCTTATAGCTAAACATAAAGAATTATTTGGAATGGTGAGAGGAGTTGCTGCAGAGCTGTGCCTTGGGATGGCGAGAGGAGTCACTGCGGAGCTGTGCCTTAAACTCTGTACTGTGGTGTTGCTTTGTGTTTAAGTTTCTAATATTGTCTTGCATTAAGTAAGAGTTTGTACTGCTGTGTTATTCCTTAACTTTGTACTGATGTGCTGTGTGTGAACTTTGCTGTATTGCATTGTGTTTGACTTTGCTGTATTGTACTCTGACTTTACACTGTTGTGCTATGCACTAAGTTTGTATATTGCACTGTTAGCCATTGTTGTATTGCAGTGTTTGACTTTGTACTGTGCCTAACTTTGTAGTGCACTGTTTGACTTTGTATTGCCCTGTGTTTGACTTTGCTGTATTGCGCCCGAACTTTGCTGTATTGCATTGTTTGACTTTGCTGTACTGTGCCCTAACTTTATACTGTGTACTCTATTTGAGTTTGTATTGTGTACTCTGTATTATGCTGTAACTTTTTATCTTGTTTTGTGTTTGTCTTTTATACTGTGTGTTTGACTCTGTATTCTGTTGTGCACTAACTTTGTATTTTGCACTGTGTGACTTTATCTTGTATTCTGTATTTGACTTTGTATTTTGTACTCTGTATTTTGTACTGTGTGTGTCTTTATCTTGTATTCTGTATTTGACTTTGTATTTTGTGCTGTGTGTGACTTTGTACTTTGGATTTTGTACTCTGTATTTGATGTGTAGTATTGTGCCCTAACTTTGTACTCTGTACTTTGTATTTTGGACTCTGTATTTGACTTGTATTGTGCCCTGACTTTGTACTTGCTACTCTGTACTTGACTTTGTACTTGCTACTCTGTACTTGACTTTGTACTTGCTACTCTGTACTTGACTTTGTACTTGCTACTCTGTACTTGACTTGTTGTATTGTGCCCTATCTTTGTACTCTGTACTTGACTCCGTATTTTGTACTCGGTATTTGACTTGTTGTATTGTGCCCTAACTTTGTATTTTGTACTCTGTATTTGACTTGTATTGTGCCCTAAGTTTGTACTCTATACTTTGTATTTTGTACTCTGTATTTGACTTGTATTGTGCCCTAAGTTTGTACTCTATACTTTGTATTTTGCACTCTGTATTTGACTTGTATTGTGCCCTAAGTTTGTACTCTATACTTTGTATTTTGTACTCTGTATTTGACTTGTTGTGTTGTGCCCTAACTTTGTATTTTGTACTCTGTATTTGACTTGTTGTGTTGTGCCCTAACTTTGTATTTTGTACTCTGTATTTGACTTGTTGTGTTGTGCCCTAACTTTGTATTTTGTACTCTGTATTTGACTTGTTGTGTTGTGCCCTAACTTTGTATTTTGTACTCTGTATTTGACTTGTTGTGTTGTGCCCTAACTTTGTATTTTGTACTCTGTATTTGACTTGTTGTGTTGTGCCCTAACTTTGTATTTTGTACTCTGTACTTGGTAATCTATATTTGATTTTGTACTCTGTACTTGGTAATCTATATTTGATTTTGTACTCTGTACTTGGTAATCTATATTTGATTTTGTACTCTGTACTTGGTAATCTATATTTGATTTTGTACTCTGTACTTGGTAATCTATATTTGATTTTGTACTCTGTACTTGGTAATCTATATTTGATTTTGTACTCTGTACTTGGTAATCTATATTTGATTTTGTACTCTGTACTTAGTATTTGACTTTGTGCCTTCAACTTTGTACTTGGTACTCTGTATTTGACTTTGTTGGCTTGCACCTTAACCTTTGTATTTTGTTCTCTGTATTTGACTGTGTTGTGTCTTAAACTTTGTACTTGGTACTTTGTATTTTGTACTCTGTATTTGCCTTTGTTGGCTTGCGTCTAAAACTTTGTACTCTGTATTTGCCTTTGTTGACTTGCGTCTTAAACGTTGTATTTTGTACTCTGTATTTTCCTTTGTTGGCTTGCATCTTAAACTTTGTACTCTGTATTTGCCTTTGGCTTGCGTCTTAAACTTTACAAAATACAAAGTTTAAGACGCAAGCCAACAAAGGCAAATACAGAGTACAAAATACACTCTGTATTTGACTTTGTTGGCTTGCGTCTTAAACTTTGTACTCTGTATTTGACTTTGTTGGCTTGCGTCTTAAACTTTGTACTCTGTATTTGACTTTGTTGGCTTGCGTCTTAAACTTTGTACTCTGTATTTGACTTTGTTGGCTTGCGTCTTAAACTTTGTACTCTGTATTTGACTTTGTTGGCTTGCGTCTTAAACTTTGTACTCTGTATTTGACTTTGTTGGCTTGCGTCTTAAACTTTGTACTCTGTATTTGACTTTGTTGGCTTGCGTCTTAAACTTTGTACTCTGTATTTGACTTTGTTGGCTTGCGTCTTAAACTTTGTAGTTTGGACTCTGTAATCCTTTTCCCATGTCTTGTAATTTAAAGAATGCTCTCAGTCCTTTTCACTAATAAAGGAAATAAAAACTCTCCTCTTAGACACTGCAATAAAGGTTTTTTAGGGTTGTGTCAGTTTATTTTGTCTTTTCTTTCTTTCCTACTTTTCACTTTAGTTTTCTGATTCAAAAACTTGAGTCAGAATTCTATAAATATGACCTCAAGTTTTTTAGAGTTCTGATTTAAGTTTTTGAATCAGAGCAGCCCTAGACCCAGGCTTGGTCTCTGGGAGTAAAAAATTAAATTTAAAAAAAAAATTAAAAAATAAAAAATTACTCCCAGAGACCAACCCAATTTTCTAGGGCTGCACCAGGCTGCACCAGACTTATTATTTTTCTTCTTTTTATATACTACTACATAGGGACATAATTACACACCCCAACCACCTGTACCCACCACACAGACATACCCACACCTTGCACTACACACACTGAACCAATGACACCCCTCCATACCACTCCACACCTACCCTAACCACCCATTACCCAACACCCCTCCCCACAACTCCACACACCATAATTAATAAATTAATTATGCAAATTACAAAAAAAATGTTTTCCCACCACAAACAATCCATCAACCAACCGCCAAACAAAAACACCCACCCACAAAACCACACCCCCAACATTAACACCACCTCCCAACCACACACCCCACCATGACACCACCCCTCACCCCACCACCACACCCCCACTACATCACCACACGTCCACCCCTCCCCCACACACCCCACTAAAACACCCCACCCCTGCCACACCCCACCCCCTCCACACCCCACTACATCGCCCCACCCTCTCCACGCCCCGCTACGTCACCCCTCCCCCTCCACGTCGCCCCTCCCCCCGCCACGCCCCCGCCACGTCGCCCCCCGCCACGTCGCCCCCCGCCACGCCCCCGCCACGTCGCCCCCCGCCACGCCCCCGCCACGTCGCCCCCCGCCACGCCCCCGCCACGTCGCCCCCCCCCCCGCCACGCCCCCGCCACGTCGCCCCTCCCCCCGCCACGCCCCCGCCACGTCGCCCCTCCCCCCGCCACGCCCCCGCCACGTCGCCCCTCCCCCCGCCACGCCCCCGCCACGTCGCCCCTCCCCCCGCCACGCCCCCGCCACGTCGCCCCTCCCCCCGCCACGCCCCCGCCACGTCGCCCCTCCCCCCGCCACGCCCCCGCCACGTCGCCCCTCCCCCCGCCACGCCCCCGCCACGTCGCCCCTCCCCCGCCACGCCCCCGCCACGTCGCCCCTCCCCCCGCCACGCCCCCGCCACGTCGCCCCTCCCCCCGCCACGCCCCCGCCACGTCGCCCCTCCCCCCGCCACGCCCCCGCCACGTCTCCCATCACATGACCAAAGTCATTAAACACCAAACTCAACAAAATATGCAAATTAAGTACCAAAAATTTTTCTCTCCACTCACACCTGTTCAAAACACCAACCCCCAACACTCACCCAAAAAATAATGAAAAACTCAATCCACAAAGCACTAAACAAAATATGCAAATAAGTTAAATTTTTTTTTTCACCCACACCCACCCCCAACACACACCCAGGAAGTCACTAACCACAAAGTAAACAAACTACCAAAACAATTACTCACCTAAAACTAGAAAACTCTTTCTCTGTACCACACCTGACCAAAATTCCAACATTACCAAAACACCCACCCCTACCACTCACCCCAAAAAGGAAAAACAACCCACCCAACTAACTCTAAAACTAATTAGGCAAACCATCCAAAAAAAAATTTTTTTTCCACCCCACACCTGAACAAAACACTCAGCCACAACACACACCAAAAACCTAATTAAGCACCAACACAACAACACACAGACACAATTATGCAAATGAACTCACCTAAAAAACTTTTCCCCACCACACCTGCCCAAAACACCCACCCTCCCCAAACACCCACCCCAGACATTCACCCATAAAGCAATTAAGCACCCACCCCAGACATTCACCCATTAAGCAATTAAGCACCCACACCCACCCCAGACATTCACCCACTCAGCAATCAAGCACCCACCCCAGACATTCACCCATTAAGCAATTAAGCACCGACCCCAAACATTCACCCACCAACCAATCAAGCACCCACCCCAGACATTCACCCATCAAGCAATTAAGCACCCACCCCAGACATTCACCCATCAAGCAATTAAGCACCCACCCCAAACAGTCACCCACCAAGCAATTAAGCACCCACCCCAAACAGTCACCCACCAAGCAATTAAGCACCCACCCCAAACAGTCACCCACCAAGCAATTAAGCACCCACCTAGCAACAGAACAAATTAATTACATAACCAAGCCCCAAGATAACACCCCTCAAAAAAACCTTGTAAAAACAATGCCTAAAACACAAAGCACCCAAGCAAAACACCCACACAAAAAACCAAAAAAGAAACTAAAAGAAGAAATTTTCAACTCAGACAGCCACCATGTTTGAATCGGGCATCCACCATTTTGAAGCCGACGTGTGCCATTTTGAGATCGGGCGGCCGCCATTTTTGAATCGGGCGGCAGCCATTTTGAAGCAGACTCCCGCCATTTTGAGTTCGGGCAGCGGCCATTTTTGAATCGGGCGGCGGCCATTTTGAAGCCGATTCCCGCCATTTTGAGTTCGGGCGGCCGCCATATTTGAATCGGGCGGCGGCCATTTTGAAGCCGATTCCCGCCATTTTGAGTTCGGGCGGCCGCCATTTTTGAATCGGGCGGCGGCCATTTTGAAGCCGATTCCCGCCATTTTGAGTTCGGGCGGCCGCCATTTTTGAATCGGGCGGCGGCCATTTTGAGGCCTATTCCCGCCATTTTGAGTTCTGACGGCCGCCATTTTTGAACCGGGCTGCGGCCATCTTGAAGCCGACTCCGCCATTTTGAGTTCTGGCGACCGCCATTTTTGAACCGGGCGGCGGCCATTTTGAGGCCAACTGCCGCCATTTTGACTTCGGGCAGCCGCCATTTTTTAACCGGGCGGCGGCCATTTTGAAGCCAACTGCCGCCATTTTGAGTTCGGGCAGGCGCCATTTTTGAATCGGGCGGCGGCCATTTTGAGGCCAACTGCCGCCATTTTGACTTCGGGCAGGCGCCATTTTTGAATCGGGCGGCGGCCATTTTGAAGCCAACTGCCGCCATTTTGAGTTCGGGCAGCCGCCATTTTTGAATCGGGCGGCGGCCATTTTGAGGTCTACTGCCGCCATTTTTGTTAGGGTTAGGGTTAGGGTTAGGGTTAGGGTTAGGGTTAGGGTTAGGGTTAGGGGTTAGGGGTTAGGGGTTAGGGGTTAGGGGTTAGGGTTAGGGGTTAGGGTTAGGGGTTAGGGTTAGGGTTAGGGGTTAGGGTTAGGGTTAGGGGTTAGGGTTAGGGTTAGGGTTAGGGTTAGGGTTAGGGTTAGGGTTAGGGGTTAGGGTTAGGGGTTAGGGTTAGGGTTAGGGGTTAGGGTTAGGGGTTAGGGTTAGGGTTAGGGTTAGGGTTAGGGTTAGGGTTAGGGTTAGGGTTAGGGTTAGGGTTAGGGTTAGGGTTAGGGTTAGGGTTAGGGTTAGGGTTAGGGTTAGGGTTTAGGGTTAGGGGTTAGGGTTAGGGTTAGGGTTAGGGTTAGGGTTAGGGTTAGGGTTAGGGTTAGGGTTAGGGTTAGGGTTAGGGTTAGGGTTAGGGTTAGGGTTAGGGTTAGGGTTAGGGTTAGGGTTAGGGTTAGGGTTAGGGTTAGGGTTAGGGTTAGGGTTAGGGTTAGGGTTAGGGTTAGGGTTAGGGTTAGGGTTAGGGTTAGGGTTAGGGTTAGGGTTAGGGTTAGGGTTAGGGTTAGGGTTAGGGTTAGGGTTAGGGTTAGGGTTAGGGTTAGGGTTAGGGTTAGGGTTAGGGTTAGGGTTAGGGTTAGGGTTAGGGTTAGGGTTAGGGTTAGGGTTAGGGTTAGGGTTAGGGTTAGGGTTAGGGTTAGGGTTAGGGTTAGGGTTAGGGTTAGGGTTAGGGTTAGGGTTAGGGTTAGGGTTAGGGTTAGGGTTAGGGTTAGGGTTAGGGTTAGGGTTAGGGTTAGGGTTAGGGTTAGGGTTAGGGTTAGGGTTAGGGTTAGGGTTAGGGTTAGGGTTAGGGTTAGGGTTAGGGTTAGGGTTAGGGTTAGGGTTAGGGTTAGGGTTAGGGTTAGGGTTAGGGTTAGGGTTAGGGTTAGGGTTAGGGTTAGGGTTAGGGTTAGGGTTAGGGTTAGGGTTAGGGTTAGGGTTAGGGTTAGGGTTAGGGTTAGGGTTAGGGTTAGGGTTAGGGTTAGGGTTAGGGTTAGGGTTAGGGTTAGGGTTAGGGTTAGGGTTAGGGTTAGGGTTAGGGTTAGGGTTAGGGTTAGGGTTAGGGTTAGGGTTAGGGTTAGGGTTAGGGTTAGGGTTAGGGTTAGGGTTAGGGTTAGGGTTAGGGTTAGGGTTAGGGTTAGGGTTAGGGTTAGGGTTAGGGTTAGGGTTAGGGTTAGGGTTAGGGTTAGGGTTAGGGTTAGGGTTAGGGTTAGGGTTAGGGTTAGGGTTAGGGTTAGGGTTAGGGTTAGGGTTAGGGTTAGGGTTAGGGTTAGGGTTAGGGTTAGGGTTAGGGTTAGGGTTAGGGTTAGGGTTAGGGTTAGGGTTAGGGTTAGGGTTAGGGTTAGGGTTAGGGTTAGGGTTAGGGTTAGGGTTAGGGTTAGGGTTAGGGTTAGGGTTAGGGTTAGGGTTAGGGTTAGGGTTAGGGTTAGGGTTAGGGTTAGGGTTAGGGTTAGGGTTAGGGTTAGGGTTAGGGTTAGGGTTAGGGTTAGGGTTAGGGTTAGGGTTAGGGTTAGGGTTAGGGTTAGGGTTAGGGTTAGGGTTAGGGTTAGGGTTAGGGTTAGGGTTAGGGTTAGGGTTAGGGTTAGGGTTAGGGTTAGGGTTAGGGTTAGGGTTAGGGTTAGGGTTAGGGTTAGGGTTAGGGTTAGGGTTAGGGTTAGGGTTAGGGTTAGGGTTAGGGTTAGGGTTAGGGTTAGGGTTAGGGTTAGGGTTAGGGTTAGGGTTAGGGTTAGGGTTAGGGTTAGGGTTAGGGTTAGGGTTAGGGTTAGGGTTAGGGTTAGGGTTAGGGTTAGGGTTAGGGTTAGGGTTAGGGTTAGGGTTAGGGTTAGGGTTAGGGTTAGGGTTAGGGTTAGGGTTAGGGTTAGGGTTAGGGTTAGGGTTAGGGTTAGGGTTAGGGTTAGGGTTAGGGTTAGGGTTAGGGTTAGGGTTAGGGTTAGGGTTAGGGTTAGGGTTAGGGTTAGGGTTAGGGTTAGGGTTAGGGTTAGGGTTAGGGTTAGGGTTAGGGTTAGGGTTAGGGTTAGGGTTAGGGTTAGGGTTAGGGTTAGGGTTAGGGTTAGGGTTAGGGTTAGGGTTAGGGTTAGGGTTAGGGTTAGGGTTAGGGTTAGGGTTAGGGTTAGGGTTAGGGTTAGGGTTAGGGTTAGGGTTAGGGTTAGGGTTAGGGTTAGGGTTAGGGTTAGGGTTAGGGTTAGGGTTAGGGTTAGGGTTAGGGTTAGGGTTAGGGTTAGGGTTAGGGTTAGGGTTAGGGTTAGGGTTAGGGTTAGGGTTAGGGTTAGGGTTAGGGTTAGGGTTAGGGTTAGGGTTAGGGTTAGGGTTAGGGTTAGGGTTAGGGTTAGGGTTAGGGTTAGGGTTAGGGTTAGGGTTAGGGTTAGGGTTAGGGTTAGGGTTAGGGTTAGGGTTAGGGTTAGGGTTAGGGTTAGGGTTAGGGTTAGGGTTAGGGTTAGGGTTAGGGTTAGGGTTAGGGTTAGGGTTAGGGTTAGGGTTAGGGTTAGGGTTAGGGTTAGGGTTAGGGTTAGGGTTAGGGTTAGGGTTAGGGTTAGGGTTAGGGTTAGGGTTAGGGTTAGGGTTAGGGTTAGGGTTAGGGTTAGGGTTAGGGTTAGGGTTAGGGTTAGGGTTAGGGTTAGGGTTAGGGTTAGGGTTAGGGTTAGGGTTAGGGTTAGGGTTAGGGTTAGGGTTAGGGTTAGGGTTAGGGTTAGGGTTAGGGTTAGGGTTAGGGTTAGGGTTAGGGTTAGGGTTAGGGTAGGGTTAGGGTTAGGGTTAGGGTTAGGGTTAGGGTTAGGGTTAGGGTTAGGGTTAGGGTTAGGGTTAGGGTTAGGGTTAGGGTTAGGGTTAGGGTTAGGTTAGGGTTAGGGTTAGGGTTAGGGTTAGGGTTAGGGTTAGGGTTAGGGTTAGGGTTAGGGTTAGGGTTAGGGTTAGGGTTAGGGTTAGGGTTAGGGTTAGGGTTAGGGTTAGGGTTAGGGTTAGGGTTAGGGTTAGGGTTAGGGTTAGGGTTAGGGTTAGGGTTAGGGTTAGGGTTAGGGTTAGGGTTAGGGTTAGGGTTAGGGTTAGGGTTAGGGTTAGGGTTAGGGTTAGGTTAGGGTTAGGGTTAGGGTTAGGGTTAGGGTTAGGGTTAGGTTAGGGTTAGGGTTAGGGTTAGGGTTAGGGTTAGGGTTAGGGTTAGGGTTAGGGTTAGGGTTAGGGTTAGGTTAGGGTTAGGGTTAGGGTTAGGGTTAGGGTTAGGGTTAGGGTTAGGGTTAGGGTTAGGGTTAGGGTTAGGGTTAGGGTTAGGGTTAGGGTTAGGGTTAGGGTTAGGGTTAGGGTTAGGGTTAGGGTTAGGGTTAGGGTTAGGGTTAGGGTTAGGGTTAGGGTTAGGGTTAGGGTTAGGGTTAGGGTTAGGGTTAGGGTTAGGGTTAGGGTTAGGGTTAGGGTTAGGGTTAGGGTTAGGGTTAGGGTTAGGGTTAGGGTTAGGGTTAGGGTTAGGGTTAGGGTTAGGGTTAGGGTTAGGGTTAGGTTAGGGTTAGGGTTAGGGTTAGGGTTAGGGTTAGGGTTAGGGTTAGGGTTAGGGTTAGGGTTAGGGTTAGGTTAGGGTTAGGGTTAGGGTTAGGGTTAGGGTTAGGGTTAGGGTTAGGGTTAGGGTTAGGGTTAGGGTTAGGTTAGGGTTAGGTTAGGGTTAGGGTTAGGGTTAGGGTTAGGGTTAGGGTTAGGGTTAGGGTTAGGGTTAGGGTTAGGGTTAGGGTTAGGGTTAGGGTTAGGGTTGGGTTAGGGGTTAGGGTTAGGGTTAGGGTT